>JAODAL010024882.1:0-59685 GCA_025379985.1 Phyllomedusa bahiana | reverse complement strand
TAAAAACTAAAACATCCCCAAGCGATATGAGAAGCCCAGACCTCACACCACACGCAAAAAAAACTCAGCCCTACAAAAAACCTGCTATATAGGGGCCCAACCTCACAACCAAAAGCTGAAAAGAGAAGCCCCAAACCCTCACATCCAACGCTGAAAAGGGGGAGCTCCAACCTCACACCACACTCTGAATAAGGCTCAGACCTCACATCCACACTGCTGATAAGAAAAGCCCCAAACCCCTCCATCCACACGCAAATAAGGGGGGGTCCAGACCAACACCCCAATGCTGATAAGGGGGGCCCAGACTTACATCCACACGCTAAAAGGAAAACTCCAGCCTCACATCCCACGCTGATATGGGAGACCCCCTAAATCCACACTGCTGATATAGGGCTCCAACCTCACATCCCACGCTGATTTAAAAAACTCCAGACCTACATCCAACTGCTGATATAGGGCCCCCAATTTTACATCCCACTGCGAATAGGGACTCCGACCCCTTCAAAATGCGAATAGAGAAGCCCAACCCACACCCACACAGCTGAAATAAAAAAGCCCAACCAACATACAACTGCTGATATAGAAAAAAGCCCCAAACCTAACATCCCACTGCTGAAAAGAGAAGCCCAGACCTCACATCCACAGGGAATAGGGGGCTCCAGACCTCACATCCACACTGCTGATATAGGAGACCTCCAGACCTCACATCCACATGCGAAAAAGAGAGCCGGGGCCCTCTATCCACACTCGTAAAAGAAAGCCCCAGCCCTCACTCCAACTGCTGATGTGGGGGAAAGCTCCGCCCTCATATCCACACGCGATATGGGGGGTGCTCCAACCTCACATCCACACTCCCGATATGGGAAGAGCCCCCAAAAGACTCCTTTCCACCCCCTGCGATATAGAAAGCCCCTGACCTCGCATCACACTGCTGATAAAAAACTCGGACCTCCACCACACTGCTGATATAGAGAAGCTCCGGACCTCACATCCACACTGCTGATATAGGGGGGCTCCCGACCTCACATCCACACTGCTGATAAAGGAGAGCTCCAGACCTCACATCCACACTGCTCATATAGAGAAGCTCCAGACCTAAAATCCACACTGCTGATATAGAGAAGCTCCAGACCTCACACAACACCTGATATAGAAACTCCAGACCTAAAACCACACTGCGATATGAGGCTCCAACCTCACATCCACACTCTGATAAAGGAACCCAGACCTCACAAAAAAAAAAAAAAAAAAAAAAAAAAAAAAAAAAAAAACAAAAAAAAAAAAAAAAAAAAAAAAAAAAAAAAAAAAAAAAAAAAAAAAAAAAAAAAAAAAAAAAAAAAAAAAAAAAAAAAAAAAAAAAAAAAAAAAAAAAAAAAAAAAAAAAAAAAAAAAAAAAAAAAAAAAAAAAAAAAAAAAAAAAAAAAAAAAAAAAAAAAAAAAAAAAAAAAAAAAAAAAAAAAAAAAAAAAAAAAAAAAAAAAAAAAAAAAAAAAAAAAAAAAAAAAAAAAAAAAAAAAAAAAAAAAAAAAAAAAAAAAAAAAAAAAAAAAAAAAAAAAAAAAAAAAAAAAAAAAAAAAAAAAAAAAAAAAAAAAAAAAAAAAAAAAAAAAAAAAAAAAAAAAAAAAAAAAAAAAAAAAAAAAAAAAAAAAAACCCCCAAAAAATCCCCCCCTCAATAAAACTCCAATCAACCCAACCCATAAAGGGGGGCCCCCAATCCCCCTTGATATGGGGGAAAAACCTCACTCCCACGCGAATAGGAAGCCCCGACCCAAACCCACACTGCTGATAAGGGGCTAACCTCAACCCCCAAATTTGGGTAAAGGGGGGCCCAAACCACACCCAAACCGCGATATAAAAAAACTCCGACCCACCACACTGCGATAAAAACCTCCACCCCACTGCTGAATAAGGCCCAGACCTCCACCACACTCTGATTAAAACCCCAAACCCACCCCACAGTGAAATTTAATCCAAACCTAAATTAAAACCAAATTAAAAGGGGGCCCCCCCAAAAACTGCTTTAAAGGGAAAGCCCAAACCCCATCCAACTTTTAAAACCAGACCTCACACCACCCTATATGGGGCCCAACCCAATCCACACGCGAATGGGGGAGCCCAAACCACCCACACGCGAATAGAGAACCCCAACCTCACACCACACGCTAAAAGGGGAGCCCCCGATAAATCCAAAATGGAATGGGGGCCCAACCCCCAAAAACACCTAATTTGTAAAACCTCCAAAAAACCACCAGAATAGAAATCGACCCATTCCCCCCATATAGAACTCCAGCCCTCCACCCCCGCTAAAAAAGGGGCCCAAACCCCAACCCCACAAAAGGGGGGGCCCAGCCCTCCATCCCACCGCTGAAAAGAAACCAATACACCACCGCTTTGGGCTCCCCCTCACATCCCCATTGAAAAAAACCCAGCCCTACATTAAAAAAGTGAAAAAAAACTCCAACCAAAAAACCCACCTATATAACTCGATTTCCCCCCCATCGAAAGGGGGCCCCCCAACCCTCCCCCCAATTTTTAAAAGCCCAACCACCCACCCTGAAAAAAGGGGGCCCCAGACCTCACCCACGGCTGAAAGGGGAGCCTCCAGACCCCCATCCACACTGCGATATGGGGAAACCCGACCCACCACACTGCTTAAAAAGAGACCCCCACCCCAAAATCCACACGCTGAAAAAGGAAAAACCCCAAACCTCAAACCAACCCCCATGGGGGCCCCAAGACCCCCTTCCCATTTTTTAAAAGGAACTCCAGACCTCACACCACACTGCTAATTAAAAGGGACTCCAGACCTAATCCACCCCCTTTTATAAGGGAGTCCAGACCCCAAAATCCACATGCTGATAAAAAGGAACCCCAGACCTCAACCCACTACTGAAAAAAAAACCCCCCAAAATAACCCCAACTGCTGATATAAAAGTCAGCCTCCCCCAATCCAACCCCCCCCATAAGGAAAAACCCCCAAAAATCCCACACTGTGAAAAATGGGGGCCAGACCACCCCAAAGCGATATAGGGGCTCCAACCCCCCCCCCGGATAAAAGTCCAACCTCAATCCACACGCGATATGGGAAACCCAGACCCAACATCCCTGCAAAAAAGCTCCAGACCTCCCCCAAGGGGAAAAAAAAGCCCCCCTCACATCCAAAAAAAAAAAGCTAAACCTTCCCCCTAAATTTTAAAACCCAACCTCACTTCCCAAATGCTGAATAGAAAGCCCCAACCCCCTAAATCCACCCCGGGGGGTTTCCCCCCAAAAAAAAAATTTTTTTTTTTTTTTTTTTTGTTTAAAGAAGCCCAACCAACATCCACACTGCTGTAAAGGCCCCCAACCCCCCCCCGGAAATGGGAAACTCCAACCTACATTCAAGCGGGGGCCCAGACCCACATCCACACTGCTGTATAGAAAGCTCCCCCCAAATCCACCCCTGTTAAGAACCCCAGAAAAAAACCCCCCGAAAAAAGGGGCCCCCACCCCCCCAAAAAAAGGGGGCCCAACTCACAAAAAAAGGAAAAAGACTCAACCCCCAAACCCCTTGGAAAGAGGTCCGACCCCACCCCCCCTTTTGATAAGAGAAACCCGACTCCACCACACTGCTAAATGGGGAAACCCCAACCTCAAATAATGCTAAATTACTCCGTCCACCCACCTGAAAAAGGGGGCTCCAGCCCTCACATCCAACTGTAAAGGGAAAACTCCAACCTAACACACTGGGGATTGGGGGAAACCCAACCCACACCCACACTGCAAAGAGAACCCAAAACCACCAAAGTAAAAAGAAAAAAACCCCCTAAAAGGGTTTTAAAAAACCCAAACCCCCAAACCCTGATAAGGGAGCTCCAAACCCCCCACCCCTGAAATAAAAAGCTCCAACCTAAAATCCAACTCTGTAAAAAAACTAAAAAACCCCCAAAACCCGGGGGGGGCCCCAACCCTCACATCCACACGCGATATAGAAAGCTCAACCTCACATCCACCTGCTGAATAGAAAACTCCAGACCCACATCCAAAATTGGATATGGGGCCCGACCCATCACACTGCTGAAAAAGGGGGCTCCAACCAAAAAGGTAAAGGAAGTTTCCCCCCCCCCCAAAAAAAAAAATTTAGAACTCCAACCTTACACCACCTTTAAAAGGGCCCCGACCCACACCACATGCGATATAGAAAACCCCCCGACCTCCATCCCACGCTGAAAAAAAACCCCCAACCCACGTGATAAAAGAAGGGGCCCAACCTCCACCCCCCAAAAAAAAACCCCCACCACCACTTTTTAAGGGCCCCCCCAATCCACACTGTTTGGGGGGCCCCTAATCAATACCCCCCTAATAAGAAAAAGACCCCCAACCCATGCATTAAAACTCCAACCCAAAAACCCCTTGAAAGGGGGCCCAACCCCACCACAGCTGATATAGGGCCCCAACCCATCCACACTGCTTTAAAGGGAAAGCCTCCAAAAAACCCGGGATTTCCCCACCCCACTGCTGATAAGAGCCCAGACCAAATCCACCTGCTGAAAAAGGGAAGAAACCTCACACCACACTGCGAATAGGAACTCCAGACCACATAAAATCTGAAAGGGGCTAAAACCCCCAAAAAACCTGTGAAAAGAAACCCCAACCCCCCCCCCTTTAAATGGGGAAACTCCCCCCTAAAAACCCCCAAAAAGGGGGCCCCCACCCAAATAAGGGGAAAACCAACCCCTAATGGAAATCCACCTTTCCCCCCAACTGCGAATGGGGAAAGCTCCAACCCCCCCTCCTGTAAAAAGGACCCAACCCACACCCAACCGAAATAGAAAACTCAGACCTACACCAAACTGGATATGAAAACTCCAACCCCCCAAACCACACTGCTGATAAGGAAGCTCCAAACCTTAACCAAACCCCCAAATAAGTAGACCTCAATCCAACTGCTGATATAGGGACCCCAAACCCTCACATCCACACTGCTGATAAAAAACCGACCCAATCCCACTGCAAATAAAAGCTCCAGACCCACACCACATGCGATTAGGGGGCCCAACCTCAATCCACACTGCTTATAGGGGCCCCCCACATCCAATTAAAAAGGGGGCCAACCCCCCAAATCCACACTGCTGAAAAAAGAAACCCCCCTAATTTCCCCCAATTGGTTTAAGAAACTCAATTTCAAATGGAAAAAAACTCCAATAATTTTGGGGTCCAACAACACAACCACACTGCTGATATAGAGAAGCTCCAGACCTCACATCCACACTGCTAATATAGGAGAGCTCCAGACATAAACATCTGTCAGCACTGCACCAAGATATAAGGGGGCTCCAGACCACACATCCTCAAGCTTAGATTAAAGGAAGCTCCGAGACCTCAGCATCCACACTGCTGATAATAAGAATGCTCGCAGACCTTTACATCCACACTGCTGATATAGAGAAGCTCCAGACCTCACATCCACACAGCTGAAATAGAAAAGCTCCAGACCTAACATACAAACTGCTGATATAGAGAAGCTCCAAACCTAACATCCACACTGCTGATTTTACATGAGCAAGTATCCAGACGCTCACACTCCACACTGGTGATATTAGTAGGAGGCCTCCATTACCTCACATCCATACTTAGCTGAAAAACTGAGACCACCTGGGGGGGGTGGTGGGGTGGTTAGTGTTGGATGAGTTTGGGGGTTGTGTGGGTTTGGGTCGGTGGGGTTGTGTGTGTGTTGTGTGTGTGTGGTTGTCTCCCCTCATACTCCCACCCCGCCATTGTGTGTCTCACCCCCCACTCCCCCCCCACAGCCAACCCTCTCCCCAGACACAACCCCCCACCCCCCACAACGCCCCACCAACCCCCCCACCCCCCACCCCGCAGAAACCCCCCACACCACCACTCCCAACCACGCCCCCAACCAGACCCCCACCCCCCCTCCCCCGCCCCAACCCTATCTCCAAAAAAAAAACCCCCAAGCGCCCCCACAGCTCACCCTTACTATCTCCACACATATCCACTCTATACCACACCCCACATCATCAACGACTTTCCTCCTCACCCGCCCACCCCCATCCCCCCATGATGTCTACGTCAGACTATTCTAGCACCCTCCCACCACACCCCAACATGGCACATCACGGTAGTGAGCACGTCTATCCTGCTCACAACCACACAGTCCGATCAAATTCGATTGTCTCTTCAGACACCCTGGAATAATAGGTATTTAATAATACACGTTAATTATTTATAACTCTCTCTCACCGCCCCACCCCCAGCTGACTTAGGATTGTCCCCTCTCGTACTCTATCAGATCTTACAATGCGCACACCACGAAACGTGGTGTCCTTGTAGTATGTCATATCTGTACATGTATGACATCCCCCCACACACAGCTCGTATTGAGTCAAAGCTGTTACAGTGCGGCACGACGGGGGTGTTGCAACCTCACCACATCCAGTTGATGTGAAGTGAGGTTTCTATGAAGCAAACTGCAATATCAGGGGCGATGAGTGGATAAAGCGTTTATCACCAGTGACGGCATACACACATCACCGTGCCGATTGGTAAGGATTATGGGTACAGTAGTACAGCCTAATAACAGAGCAATGACCATGCAGATCTTGAACATGGAAGTGTCTCACCTCCACACATCACGACCGTATAGTAGCGATAGCTTAACAGTATCGTGCAACATCAAGAATCCTCATGAGTTGGATAGACAGGGTAGCTGAGTGCAATTCACTATTAACAGCAGAAAGAAATGATAGGGGCGATCAGGATATGGTCATTTCTAATGATTCAGCAGTGTGGATTAGGAGGTCTGGGATCTTCCCCCAATATCACAGTAGTGGATGTAATGTGGTCTGGAGGCTCTCTTAATCATGCAGTGTGTATGGTGAGTCGTCTGGAGCTACTTTAAATCATGAGGCATGTTGAAGGATGTGAGGTCTGGAGTCCGTGGCCCGGCCTATATCAGCACAGTTGTGGAGTAAATGATACAGGAGCAACCAGCTCAGATCAAACACAGAGTTGTAATAGAGGTCTGGGAGCAACAGCTTTCTATCATCCAGAGTATGTGAAGGTGAAGTCTGGAGCCACCTAATCTCTGCTTTTGTGGATGTTAAGGCCACACCTGGAGCTACGTGTCCCAATAAAACATCAGTTATGGTGCATTATCTGACATTATCTTGTAGTGTTCTCAAAAACGAGCATAGAGTGAATTGCTGTCTGTGGCAGCATTACACTAATATCAGGTCAAGATGGAGGCAGGAATCTTTACAAGTCTCGAGCACTGTCTTTCAAGAAACCAGCAGTGGGATGAGAGTGTACTTGAGCTTCTCTTATAGTCACAGTGTGGTTGATGAGTCAGGAGCCGCCCTAGTACTGCACATTTCAGTGATGTTGTAGAGGTCTGCAGCTATCTCTAAACTAGCTCGTGTGGATTGTGTGAGTGTCTGGTGCTTCTCTATATCAGCCCAGGTGTGGTGTGAGTCTCTCGAGGCTTCTCAATATCGAGCAGTCGAGGAGATGTGAGGGCTCTGGCTCTCCAAAAAATTAAAGTACAGGCAGTTGTTTAAGGAGGTCTGAGGCTCTCCTATAGACAGCAGTGTGGATGTGGAGGTCTGGAGCACTCCTCTATATCAGGCGTAGTGTGGGAAGTGAGTCTGGAGCTCCCTATAACAGTCGACAGTGTTGATGTGAGTCGGGAGCTTCTCTATACTCAGCAGTGTGATGTACGTCTAGGAGGCTGCCCTATAATCAGCAGTGTGGATAGTGGGGAGCGTCTGGAGGCTTTCCTTAAATATCAGCATGCTGGATGTGAAGGTCTGGAACTATCTCTATATCACAGGTACCAGTGTGGAAGTGAGGAGATCTGGTAGCGCCCCTATATCAGCAGTGTGGATGTGAGGTCTGGAGCTTCTCTATATCAGCAGTGTGGATGTGAGGTCTGCAGCTTCTCTATATCAGCAGTGTGGATGTGAGGTCTGGAGTGGCTCCCACGTTATATCCAGTAGTGTGATGTGAGTCTGGAGTCTTCTCTGAAATCAGCTAGTGTGTATTGTGAGGTCTGGATCTACTCCTAATATCTAGCAGTGTGGATTATAGGTCAGGATTCTGCCTCTCTCCTATAATTCTAGCCAGTGTGGATGTGAAGGTCTGAGTTTCTTCTATATCCAAGCAGTGTTAATGTTGAGGTATCGTGGTGCCCACATAAAAGCAGGAGCAGTGTGGATGCAAGGTCTGGAGCTCCCCTATATCAGCAGTGTGGATGTGAGGTCTGGAGCTCCCTATATCAGCAGTGTGTATGTGAGGTCTGGAGCTTCTCTATATCAGCAGTGTGGACGTGAGGTCTCGAGCTTCTCTATATCAGTAGTGTGGATGTGAGGTTCGTGGAGCCACCCCACATGCAGGTCAGTGTGAGATGTGAGTCTGAGCTCCCTATATCAGGCAGTGGTAATGTGAGGAGGGGGGATGTGGTCTGTGAGCTTCTCTATATCAGCAGTGTGGATGTGAGGTCTGGAGCTCCTCTATATCAGCAGTGTGGATGTGAGGTTTGGAGCTTCGCAATATCAGCAGTGTGTATGTGACATCTGGAGCTTCTCTATATCTAGTACATTGTGGATGTCGACAGTAACTGGAGCATACTTCAATGATCAGCATAGTGGATGGTGAGGCCTGAGCTTCTCTATATCAGGGCAGAGATGTGGATGTGATGTCTGAGCTGTCTCTATATCATTAGCAATGTAGGATGTGATGTCTGGAGCTTCTCTATATCAAGTGCATGTGGATGTGAATGTCTGGAGGCTCCTCTGATATCAGCGATGTGTGAGATATGGGGCTAGAGCTTTCTCTATATCAGCATGTGTGGATGGTGAGGTCGTAGGTGCCATTACGCCTCATATCAGCAGTGTGAGATGTGACAGGTCTGGAGCTCCTGCCCTATTGGCCAGCAGTGTGGATGTTAGTTCTGGAGCTCTCCTATATCAGCAGTGTGGATGTGAGGTCTGGAGCTTCTCTATATCAGCAGTGTGGATGTGAGGTCTGGAGCCCCCTATATCAGCAGTGTGGATGTGAGGTCTGGAGCTCCCCTATATCAGCAGTGTGGATGTGAGGTCTGGAGCTTCTCTATATCAGCAGTGTGGATGTGAGGTCTGGAGCTTCTCTATATCAGCAGTGTGGATGTGAGGTCTGGAGCTCCCCTATATCATATGCAGAAGTGGACGTGAGGTGTATGTGGAGCTCTACCTATATCAGGCAGAGTGATTGTGATGTCTTGGATGCTTCTCTATATCAGACGCATTGTGGTATGCGAGTCTGGAGCTTCTCTATATATCAGCAGTGTGGATAGTGCTAGTTCTCAGAGCCTTCTCTATGATCAGAGCTAGTGTGGAATGATGCGTGCTACTAGGAGGCTTTCTCTATATCAGCGGCAGTGTGGACTGTACGTCTGAGCTCTCCTATAATCCTAAGCAGCGTGGAAAGTGAGGGTCATGGAGCTCCCTAATATAGAGGCCACTAGGTGGAATGTGAGGTCTGGAGGCCCACTCTAATATCAGCAAAGGTGTGGATGTGAGGGTCGGAGCTTTCTCTATGAGTATCAGCAGTGTGGATCAGGTCTGAGGCCCCTCAGGTATTCAGCAGTGTGGATGTGAGGTCTGGAGCTTCCCTCGCTATATCAGGCTAGTGTGGGAGTGAGGATCATTGGAGCACTCTATATCAAGCCAGTACGTGGATGGGAGTCTGGAGGCTTCCATCATATCAGCAGTGTGGATTTTAGGTCTGGAGCTTTGCTATATCAGCAGTGTTGATGTGAGGTCTGGAGCTTCTCTATATCAGCAGTGTGGATTTTAGGTCTGGAGCTTCTCTATATGAGCAGTGTGGATGTGAGGTCTGGAGCTCTATCACTTTTAATCAGTCATTGTGTGATGAGAGGTCGGGAGCCCCCCTATGATCGACAGTGTGGAGTGTGAGGTCCGGTCAACATTCTTCTATATCAGCATATTTTTGTTTTGGATGGCGAGGTATCCAGAGTTCTCTATAAAAAATGGGCATGCAGTGTGTGATGCGAGGGTCAGGAGCTTCTCTTATACGTCAGCAGTGTGGATGTGTAGGACTGATTGCTCAATCTGGGCTAAATCGGAGCAGATGTGGATGTGAGAGACTGGAGGCACACACCTATATCAGCAGTGTGGATCATGAGATGGTCGTGGAGGCTGCGCGCTCACACTACATCAGTCGCAGTGTGAATGAGGGTCTTGAGCTTCTTCTATATCAGCTAGTTGTGGATCATGAGTGGTTCTGGACATATGCTTCGTCTATATCAGGCAAGTGTGATGTGAGGATCTGGATGGTGCAACCTATATCAGCAGTATGGATGTGAGGTCTGGAGCCTCCCCTATATCACCAGTGTGGATGTGAGGTCTGGAGCTTCTCTGTATCAGCAGTGTGGATGTTAGGTTTGGAGCTTCTCTATATCAGCAGTTTGTATGTTATGGAAGTCTGAGATGTGCTTTTCTAGTTCAGCTCAGTGGTGAGATTGTGAGCAGTGCTGGAGCTTCACTATATTCAGGCAAGTTGTGAAATGTGACAAGTCTGCGAGCTCCTCTAAATAATCAGCCTTATGCTGTGGAAGTAAGGGTCAAGGAAGCTCAATCTCTATAGTATCAGCCCATGTGTGGATTGAGGTCTTTGGAGGCTTCCTGTTAGAAATCAAGCAGTGAGGATGATGAGGTCTGAGCCGCTAACCCCCTATTGCACAGTGTGAATGTTATGTGATCTGGAGCTCCTCCTATATCACTTCGTGTTGGCATGTGAGGTCTGGAGCTTACTCTCTATCGAGTCCAGTGTGGATGTGTAAAGATCTGAGAGCCAAGCTATATCAGCATTGTGGAGAGCGTTAGGTCTCGGTAAGCTCCCTATATCAGCATCTGTGTGATGTGAGGTCGGAGGCTTCTCTACTATATCATTATCGAGAGCACCAGTGTGGATTAGAGGGGACTGCTAGCTTCTCTAATATTCCAGCCGGCAAGTGTTGGATGTGAGGTCTGGAGCTCCCCTATATCAGCAGTGTGGATGTGAGGTCTGGAGCTTCTCTATATCAGCAGTGTGGTTGTGAGGTCTGGAGCCCCCTATATCAGCAGTGTTGTTGTGAGGTCTGCAGCTTCTCTATAGTAGCAGTGTGGATGTGAGGTCTGGAGCTTCTCTATATCAGCAGTGTGGATGTGAGGTCTGGAGCTTCTCTATATCAGCAGTGTGGATGTGAGGTCTGGAGCTCCCCTATATCAGCAGTGTGGATGTGAGGTCTGGAGCTCTCCTATATCAGCAGTGTGGATGTGAGGTCTGGAGCTTCTCTATATCAGCAGTGTGGATGTGAGGTCTGGAGCTCCGCTATTATCAGAAGTGTGATGTGAGGGATCGACGAGCTTGTCTCTATATCAGCAGTGTGGATGTGACGTCTGGAGCTTCCCTATATCAGCAGTGTGGATGTGAGGTCTGGAGCTTTCCTATATCAGCAGTGTGGATGTGAGGTCTGGAACTTCTCTATACATCAGGTCATTTTTTATTGTGTGGATTGTGAAGGATTCTGTGAGCCGACCCTTTTCAGCAGTTGTAGTGATGTGAGCTCTGGAGCTCCATCCACCCAATAACAGCAGTGATGGATGATGAGGATCTGGAGATTCATCTATATCAGTCGCAGTGTGGACTGTGAGGATCTGAGCCCTCCTTATAATCCAGGATGCAGATGTGATGTGAGGACTGAGTATTCTCTATATCGAGACGCAGCTGTGGATGTGAGGTCTGCTAGCTTCTCTGAAATCAGTCCAGCTGTGGATGTGAGGTCTGGAGGCTGCGCACTATAATCAGTTAGATCGTGGATGTGAGGTCTGGAGCTTCTCTATATCAGCAGTGTGGATGTGAGGTCTGGATCTCTCCTATATCAGCAGTGTGGATATGAGGTCTGGAGCTCTCCTATATCAGCAGTGTGGATGTGAGGTCTGGAGTTTCTCTATATCAGCAGTGTTAAATGTAGTTCTGGTGACCGCCTATACTCAGTCAAGTGTAGATGTAAGGGTCTGGTACGTCTCCTCTATATCAGCAGTGTGGATGAGAGGTCAGGAGCTTCCTATATCAGCAGTGTGGATGTGAGGTCTGATGCTTTCCTAATAGTCAGCAGTGTCGTGATGTGAGCGTCCTGGAGCTTCGTCTATTATCAGCAGCTGTGGATGGTGAGTGTCTGGAGCAACGTTCCCCTATAATCATGCAGTGTGGATGAGAGGTCTGGAGCTTTCCTTATCTTCAGCTAGATGTGGATGCAAGGTCTGGAGCTCCCTAGTATCAGTCACATGGTGGATGTGAGGTCTGGAGCTCACCTATATCAGCAGTGTGGATGTGAGTCGGAGTCTTCCTCTATATCAGACCAGTGTGGGACTGTGAGGTCTCGAGGCTTCTCTGATATCTAATATTAGTTGGATGGTGATGGTCTAGGAGGCACCTCCTATAATCAGGCTGACGTGTGGATGTTTGGTGCGTGGACTCCTAGATAATCAGGCAGAGGGGGGGGGGGGTTGTGAATGTGCAGGTCATGGAGCTTCTCTATATCAGGCAGTGTGGATGGTGAGGGTCTGGGAGGGTGCTCACTATACGTATATGTCAGCTAGTGTGGATGTTGAAGGTTTGTGAGCATTCGCAATATCAAGAGGGCAGTGGGTGTGTATGTGACATTCTGGAGCTATCTTTCTTATAGTCAGCAGTGGTTGGAATGTGATAGTCTGGTAGCTTCGTCTATACAGCTCAATGTTGGATGTGAGAGAGATTGAGCTTCTCTATAGTCAAGGCAGTGTGATGTAGGTCTGGAGCATCCTCTATATGCAGACAGTGTGATCATGTAGGGGTCTAAGGCTCTCTCTATATCAGCGCGGGCATGCAAGTGTGGATGTGAGGTCTGGTGCTCCCCTATATACACTAGTGTGATGTGAGGTCTGGAGCTCCCCCTAATCAACAGAGTGGATTTTAGTTCTGGATGGCTCATCCGTATATCAGAGCAGTGTGGATGTTTGAGGCTCTGAAGAGTACTTCTCTATTATCAGGTAATAAGCATAAGTGTTGTATGTGAGGTCTGTGATGCCTGCGGTCACTGCTATATCAGCAGTGTGGATGTGAGGTCTGAGCCACCCTAGTTCATCAGACATGTGTGCATGTGAAGGTTCTGGAGCTACTATAATCGCCAGCAGTGTGCGATGTGAGGTCTGAGATGTCCTTCTCTATATCTAGCAGTGGGATGCTGAAGTCTGGAGCTCGCTCTATAAACAGGCAGTGTGGATGAGAGGTCTAGGAGCTACGCTATATCCAGCAGTAGGTGGATGTATGTCTGGAAAGCTTCTTATATCAGCCAGTGTGATGCGCAGGTCTGGAGTCTTTACTCGTATATGCAGTACAGTGTGGATGCGAGGTTCCAGAGGGTTTTTCTTCTCTTATACAGCAGCTGTGGATGCATGCGAGGATTCTGAAGCTATCTCTATATCAGCAGGCCCGTGTGGATTTGACGTCTGGAGGCTGGCCCCTTATATCAGCGTCAAGGCGTGATGTGAGGTCTGATAGCTCCCCCTATATCAGCAGTGTGGATGTGAGGTCTGGAGCCCCCTATATCAGCAGTGTGGATGTGAGGTCTGGAGCTTCTCTATATCAGCAGTGTGGATGTGAGGTCTGGAGCCCCCTATATCAGCAGTGTGGATGTGAGGTCTGGAGCTTCCCTATATCAGCAGTGTGGATGTGAGTCTGGAAGCTTTCTCTATATCAGTGCGTGTGGAATGTGAGGGTCATGGAGGCTGCATCTATATCATGCAGTGTGGATTTTAGGTCTGAAGCAGCTTTGCTATAGTCTCACAGTGTGGATGTGAGGGTCTGGAGGTGCCCCCTATATCAGGTAAACAGTGTGGATGTGAAGGTGCCTAGGAGTCTTCCTATCATCAGCAGTGGTGGATGTGAGGTCTGAACTTTTCTATATCAGTGAGCAAGTGTTGATTGAGGTCTGAGCTTTCTCTATAAGGCAGCAGTGAGGATTTAGGTCTGGAGCTTCTCTTTATGAGCAGTGTGGATGTGAGGTCTGGAGCTCTCCTTTATCAGCAGTGTGGATGTGAGGTCGGCCGGGTAGCTCTTTCTCTACTATCAGTGCAAGTGTTGTGATGCAGAGGCGCTCGCAAGCAGCTTCTCTATATCAGCAGTGTGGATGCGAGGTCTGGAGCTTCTCTATATCAGCAGTGTGGATGTGAAGGCTGGAGGGCTCTCGCTATAAATCAGGCAGTGTGGTATGTGAGTCTGAGGAGTCACCCCCTATATCAGCAGTGTGGATATGAGGTCTGGAGCTCCGTCCCTACATCATGTCAGGTGTTGATGTTTGAGGATCTGGAGGCTTCTCTATTATCAGGCAGCTGTGGATATGAGGCGTCGCAGAGCGTTCCTTTATCAGCAGTGTGGATGTGAGGTCTGGAGGTCTCCTATATCAGCAGTATGGATGTGAAGTGTCGGAAGCCTCCGCGATATATAAGGCCGCTATATCTACCGAGTGTGGAGTGTGAGGTCTGGAGGCATTCTTCTCTGTATCAGCAGTGTGGAGTTAGGGTTTAGGAGGCATTCTCGTATATCAAGGCAGTTTTATGTTGAGGTCATGGAGCTTTTTCTATTTCAGCCTGTGATGACTGTGAGGTCTGGAGGCTTCTCTATAATCAGCGATTGTGAATGTGAGTGAGTCTGGAGGCTCCGCCTATATTCTAAGGTGCTATGTTGATGGTAGATGGTCTAGGAAGCTTCTCTAGTATCAGGCAAGGTGTGGATGTGAGGTCTGGAGCTTCTTTAAATCAGCAGTGAGGATGTGAGGTCTGGAGCCCCCTATATCAGCAGTGTGGATGTTATGTCTGGAGCTCTCCTATATCAGCAGTGTGGATGTGAGGTCTGGAGCTTCTCTCTATCAGCAGTGTGGATGTGAAGTCTGGAGCCACCTATATCAGCATTGTGGATGTTAGGCTCTTCGGGAGGCTCATTACCCTAATATCAGCAGTGTGGATGTGAGGTCTGGAGCTTCTCTATATCAGCAGTGTGGATGTGAGGGTCTGCAGATTCCTCTATACCTCAAGCGCAGTGTGATGTGAGGTCTGGAGGCTACCCCCCTGATATAGTCAGTCGTGATGTGAGATGTCTTGGAGCTTACTCTTATATGCATATGCATTGGTGTTTGTGAGAGTCTGGAGCCGCCTATATTATCATGCCAGTGTTGTTGTGATTCTGCACTTCTCTATAGTTAGCATTAGTGATGGATGTGAAGGTCGTGTGCTTACTCTATACAAATCAGCATGTGGGATGTGAGGATTCTTGGAGCTTCTCTATATCAGCCTGCTGTTGATTCGAGGTTCTGAGAGCTTCACTATATCATGAGTTGAGATGTGAGGGTCTTGGATGCTGCCTCTATATCTAGACAAGTGTGGATGTGAGGTCATGGAGGCTCCCTATATTCAGGCCTTAGGTGGATGTGAGGTCTTTAGCTTCTCTATATCAGCAGTGTGGATTGTGGACAGTCTGGATGCTTCTATAATCAGACAGTGTTGATTGTAGGCGGTCTGGAGCTTTCTTCTATATGATCAGTGTGATGTGAGGAACTGGGAACTGTCTCTATATCAGCAGTGTGGATGTGAGGTCTGGAGCCCCCTTTATCAGCAGTGTAGATGTGAGGTCTGGAGCTCCCCAATATCAGCAGTGTGGATGTGAGGTCTGGATATTCATCTAATATCAGCGATGTGTGGAGATGTGAGTGATCTGACTTCACCTAGTAATCAGCAATGTGGATGTGAGGTCTGGAGGGGGCGCCACCTATATGCAGCAGTGTGGAATGTGATGGTCTAGGAGTGCTTCTCTATAATACAGTTGGATCATGAAGTTTCAGGAGCTTCTCTATGCAGTCAGTGTGGATGTTAGGTCGAGGAGCTTACCTGCTACTATCGACAGTGTGGATTGAGTCTAGAAGCGCTTCTCTATATCAGCAGTGTGGATGTGAGGTCTGGAGCTTCTCTATATCAGCAGTGTGGATGTGAGGTCTGGAGCTTCTCTATATCAGCAGTGTGGATGTGAGGTCTGGAGCTTCTCTATATCAGCAGTGTGGATGTGATGTCTTTGGAAGGTGCTCTGCTATAATCAGGCATGTGTATGTGAAGGTCTGGAAGCCCCACTGCTATAATCAGCAGTGTGGATGTGAGGTCTGGAGCTTCTCTATATCAGCAGTGTGGATGTGAGGTCTGGAGCTCCTCTATATCAGCAGTGTGGATGTGAGGTCTGGAGCTTCTCTATAATGCATGCAGTTGATGTAGGTCTGAGAGCTTCCTATAGCAGCAGTGTGGATAGTGAGGTCTAGGAACGTCTTTCTATAACTATGCATGTGGATGTGACGTCTGGGAGCTACCTCTATATCAGCCAGTGTGGTGTGGGGGGGGGGGGGGGGGGGGGGAAGTTCTGAGCTCGCCACCCTGATGGTCAGCAGTGTGGATTCGAGGTCTGGAGCTTCTCTATATCAGCAGTGTGGATGCGAGGTCGTGTAGAGCTTCCGAGCTATATTCAGACATTGGGTGTGTAGTAGTAGGTCTGAGAGTATTCTCTATACACGAGCAGTGATGGTTGTAGAGGGGTCTGGAGCCCCTCATAACAGCCAGTATGTGCTGTTAGGTCTGGAGCTCTCCTATATCAGCAGTGTGGATGTGAGTGTCAGGAAGTGAGCCCGCCTATATCGACAGTGTGGATATGTGAGGTAGGAAGTCAAGCGAGCTCGTATTAGAGGCTTAGTGTGCATGGTGGAGGTCTGGAGACTGATCTCTATATCACAGTCGGATGTGAGGTCTGGAGCTTCTCATTATATCAGTCAGTGTGGAGTGAGGATACTGAATCCCCGCTCCTCTATATCAGCAGTGTGGATGTGAGGTCTGGAGCTTCTCTATATCAGCAGTGTGGATGTGAGGTCTGGAGCTTCTCTATATCAGCAGTGTGGATGTGAGGTCTGGAGCTTCTCTATATCAGCAGTGTGGATGTGAGGTCTGGGAGGGGCTCTCCTAATATCAGGCATTGTGGACTGTGAGGTCGAGCGTTTACGACCCCTATTTCAGCAGTGTGGATGTGAGGTCTGGAGCTTCTCTATATCAGCAGTGTGGATGTGAGGTCTGGAGCTTCTCTATATCAGCAGTGTGGATGTGAGGTCTGGAGCCCCCTATATCAGCAGTGTGGATGTGAGGTCTGGAGCTCCCCTATATCAGCAGTGTGGATGTGAGATTCTTGGAGCACATCCACCTAAATCGAGCAGTGTGGATGTGAGTAGTCTGTGAGCATCTCTTCTATATAGTGCATTGTGCATGTTATGGTTCCTGGGAGCTTCTCTTTATCAGCAGTGTGGATGTGAGGTCTGGAGCTTCTACTAAATCATGCATGATGTGGATGTGCAGGATCCAGAGTGCTCCCTATATAAGCAATATCCTGTGGATTATGAAGGTCTGGAGCCTCTCTATAAGTCCACATGTGTGGCTGTGAGTCTGAGCGTCTCTATATCTAGTTCAGTGCTGCGAGTGTGAGGTCTGGAGCTTCTCTATATCAGCAGTGTGGATGTGAGGTATGGAGCTTCTCTATATCAGCAGTGTGGATGTGAGGCCTGGAGCTTCTCTATATCAGTCAGGTGTGGATTGTGAGGTCTTGTGTAGCTTGTCAATATCAGCTATGTGGGATGGTGAGGTCTGTAGCTTCTCTATATCAGCAGTGTGGATTGTGAGATGTCTGGAGGCTTCGCTCTAGTAAATGCCTAGTCAGTGTTGATGTGAGATTCTGTAGCTTTTCTATATCAGCTGTGTGGATGTGAGGCTGAGCTTTCTATATCAGACATTCGTGGATTTGAGGTCGTGAGTGCCTCCCTTATATTCAAGGCAGTGTGGACTTGTGAGGAATCTGGAGGCTTCTGCTATATCACAGTGTAGGAATGCTGAGGTTAGAGGCTCCTTTATATCAGCAGTGTGGATGTGAGGTCTGGAGCTTCTCTATATCAGCAGTGTGGATGTGAGGTCTGGAGCCCACTTATATTCACAGTGTGGATGTACGTCTGGAGGAGCTTCCTCTATATTCCAGGCAGTGTGGGATGTGAGTCTGGAGCTCTCCTATATCACAGTGGTATGAGTGCTGAGAGCTCCTCTATATCAGCAGTGTGAATGTGAGGTCTGGAGCTTCTACTGGTATCGAGGGGCAGTGGTGGATGTGAAGTCTGGAGCTCTCACTAGAATCAGTGCTAGTGTGGATGCTGAGGTCTGGAGGCTCCTCGCTATTTCATCAGCAGTGTGGATGTGAGGTCTGGAGCTTCCCTATATCAGCAGTGTAGATGTGACGTCTGGAGCTTCCCTATATCAGCAGTGTGGGTGTTAGGTCTGGAGCTTCCTATATCAGCAGTGTGGATGTGAGGTCTGTGAGCTTCTCTATGTCAGCAGTGTAAGGAGTTGTGAGTGTCTGAGAGGTGGCTTCTCTAGTATCATAACAGTGTGGATGTGGAGGGTCTGGAGCTTCTCTATATCAGCAGTGTGGAAGCGAGAAGGCTGAGTTCTTCTTCTAGTAGTCAGCAGTGTGGATATGAGGGTCAGGTAGCCCGGCCCTATAATCAGAGCAGTGTGGATCGTGAGTTCTGGAGGACTTCTCTATATCAAGTCATGTGTGGATGTGAGTGTACTTGGAGGCTGTCTCTAATCAACAGTCTGGATGTGAGGACTCTTGGAGCTATGCGTCTATATCAGGGCAGTGGGCGGAGATGAGGTCTGGAGCTCCCCTATAATACAAGAGCATTATTTGATGTGAGGTCTGGTGCTTCCTCTATAGATCAGCAGTGTGATAGTTGAGGGTCTGGACTCCTCCTATATCAGTGTCAGTGTGGATTTGATAGTTCTGGACACCTGGCACTATATGCAGCAGTGTGGGATTGTGAGGTCGGAGCGTCCCTGGATATTCAGGAGTGTGGATGTGAGGTCTGGAGCTTCTCTTTGTCAGCAGTGCGGATGTGAGGTCTGGAGCTCCCCTATATCAGCAGTATGGATGTGAGGTCTGGAGCTTCTCTGATGCGAGGCAGTGTGAATAGTGAGGCTCTGGAGCTCACCTATATCGCGACAAGTGTGGATGTAGAGTCATGAGCTCGCGCCTTTATCAGCAGAGTGGCATGGTGAATAGGTCTGAGCTTCCACTATATCATGGTATGTCGTGGAATGTTGATGTCTGGACTGTCGCTTAAATCAGGGCAGTCGTGGATGGTGAGGTCAGGAGCTCCGCGCTATATCGAGCATGTGTGGATGTGAGGTCTGGATCTCTCCTATTTCAGCATCGTAGGATGTGAGATCTGGGAGCCTCCCCCTATATTAATCAGCCCGCGCAGTGCGATGTGTAAGGTTCCCCCTGGAGCTCCCACTAATCGTGCGATATGAATTTGATAAGTATGGATGTGAGGTCTGGAGCTTCCTATATCAGCAGTGATGGATGTTACGTTGTCTGGAGCTCGCCCTATTCAATCAGTGTGATGTGTCGGTCTGGAGCTCTCCCTATAACAGCATGTGTTGATGTGAGGACTGGAGCTACCCCATATAACATAACAGTGTGGATGTGAGTGTCATGAGCTCCCTATATCCAGGCAGTGTGTATTGTGAGCGTCTGGAGCCCCCTATATCTAGGTCAGTGTGATGTGATGTCTGGATGGCTCCCCCGTATATCATGTATGCCAGTGTGGATGTGAGGTCTGGAGCTCCCCTCTATCAGCGACGGGGTCATAGTGTATGAGGTAAGCGTCTGTGAAGCTCCCCTATATCAGCAGTGTGGATGTGAGGTCTGGAGCTTCTCTATATCAGCAGTGTGGATGCGAGGTCTGGAGCTCCTCTATATCAGCAGTGTGGATGTGAGGTCTGGAGCTCACTCCCTATTATCAGCAAGTGTAGATTGTGAGAGTCTGGATCTCGACTCTATGAACTTCCAGGCAGTGGTCGGAGTCGTGAGGTCTGGAGTTTCTCTATTATCAAGCAGCTGTATAATCGTGAGGTGCTGGTGCCACCCCCCCCTATTAGCTCAGCAGTGTGGAAGTTAGGTCTGGAGCTACCCTCTAATTCAGCAGTGTTGGATAGTTGTAGGTCGTGGAGCGTGCCACGCCTATATCAGCAGTGTGGATGTGAGGTCTGGAGCTTCTCTATATCAGCAGTGGTATTCACTGTGAGATGCTGAGGCTGCTTCTATAATCAGCAGTGATGGATGTAAGTCTGGATCCGCCTACTATATCAGCAGTGTGGATGTGAGGTCTGGAGCTTCTCTATATCAGCAGTGTGGACGTGAGGTCTCGAGCTTCTCTATATGAGTAGTGTGGATGTGAGGTCTGGAGCCCCCTATATCAGCAGTGTGGATGTGTGGTCTGGGAGGGCTACCCTATATCAAGTCAGCTGATGTGAAGGACTGTAGCTCGCACTCTATATCAGGTTCAGTGAGGAATGTGAGTCGGAGTTTCTTCTCATATATCAAGAGCAGTGTGGATTGAAATCTTTGAGCTCCACCTATAGTCAGGCAGTGTGGATGGGTTGAGGTCTGAGGCTTCTGCTATATCCAGCATGTGGAATTGTGAGGTCTGGAAGCTCTCTATAGCAGAGTATGGGATGTGAGGTCTGTGAGTCTTCCTCTAATCAGTGCAGTGTGGATGTGAGGTTCATGGGAGGCCCCTCTATACTCAGGAGTGTGGATGTAGAGGTCTGGAGGCTCTCCTATACTCAGCATGTGGATGTGAGGTCAGGGAGCGCCACTATATCACGGCAGTGTGGAAGTGAGGTCTGAGAGGCTTCTCTATTATCTCAGCAGTGTGGGATTGTGAAGGTCTGGAGGCCCCCTATATCAGCAAGTGTTGTTGTAGAGATGTCTGCAGCTCGCTACTGTTAGGCAGTGTGGATGTGAGGTCTGGAGCTTCTCTATATCAGCAGTGTGGATGTGAGGTCTGGAGCTCTCCTATATCAGCAGTGTGGATGTGAGGTCTGGAGCTCCGGCTCATCATCGAAGGTTGGCAGGTGTAAAAGATGTTAGGTCTCGAGACTTTCATCTATATCAAGCAGTATTGGATGTGAGGCTCTGGAGCTTCTCTATCATCAGACATGTGAATGTGAGGGTCTGGAGCCCACCTATATCACGCAGTGTGGATTGTGAGGACTAGGAGCTACCCTATATCTACAGTGTGGATGTGAGTTCTTGTGATGCCCCCTATATCAGGCTATTGTGGAGTGAGAGGTCTTGGAGCGCTCCCTGGTGTTAGTAGTTTACTATAATCAGACAGTGTGGAATGTGAGAGTCTGATCCTTGCCCCTATATCAGCATGTCGGATGTGCAGCGTCTGAGGCTCCCTATATGCAGGCATTAGAGGATTGAGTGACAGTCCTGAGCTTCTCTAATAGTCAGCAGTGTGATTGTGAGGTCTGAGCCCCTATATTCATAACAGTGTGGAGTGTGAGAGGCCTGGAGCTTCTCTATATCAGCCAGTGGGATTTGTAGGTCTGGAGGCTATCTCTTTAGTCTAGCCAGGTAGTGGATTGAGGCTGTAGCTTCTCTATAGTCACATGTGTGGATGAAGCAGGTCTGGAGCTCTCTTCTAGTAATCTAGCCGAGTGTGGAATGCGAAGGATCTAGGAGACTATTTCTCTATATCGAGCAGTGTGATGTGAGGTCTTGAAATCCCATATTCAGCATGTGGATGTGAGGTCTTGGTAAGCTTGCTATATCAGCAGCTGTGAGATGTGAGGTCTGTGAGCTACCTAATAATCAGGCAGTGTGAGAATTGAGGTCTGGAGCTACCTTTTAATATCAGCCCTAGTGTGGATGTGAGTCTGTAGCTTCATCTAATATCAGCCAGTGTGGATGATGAAGGTCATGGAGACTCCTCTATATCACATGTGTGGCATGTGAGCGATCGTGGAGCTCCGTGCTATATCTGGCGAGTGGTGGATGTGAGGTCTTGAGGCCCAACACGTAAACTGTGGGACGGCTGTTGACCAGCTGAGGCAGATATGACAAATGTAGATATTAAAAAATGATAATAAAGATAGATTAGATAGATAGATAGATATTAAATAGTAGAAAATAATAAATTTAGATAGATAGATTATAATAAAGATAGATAGATAAGATAAAGATAGAAAAATAAAAGATAGATGGGAAGATAGATTTAGAAAAATGATAGATAAATAGATAGATTATGAATCTTTAGATAGATAGATGAAATGAATGTAGATTGTAATATGAAATAATAAAAATATGAGAGAGAGATGGGAGATAAAAATAAATGAATGAGATAGAAAAATATAATGATAGATAATTGAATGGATAGATGATAGTAGAAGAGGGGAGAGATAGGAATAGATAATAAATGATATGGATAGATAAATTGAGATAGATAGATAGAAAATAATTTGAGATAGAGAATAGAAGGAAAATTGAAAAAAGAGAGAGAATGGAGATAGATAAATAAATAGATATGAGATAGATAATTATGAGTAGATAGATAGAAAATAAGATAAGATGTAGATAGATATGAAGGATGGGAAGATAGATAGAGATAGAAGATAATAGATAGATAGAAATAGATGTTTGAATGGATGATAGAAAGATATGAGAAAGATAATAGAAAAAATGATAAATAGTAGAAAGAAAATTTTGAATAGATAGATATGAGATGAAAAATAGTAGGAGATAGATAGAAGGATAGATAGTAGATATGATGGTAAAAGATATAAATAGTAGATAGATAGTATGAGATAGATGATTAGATAGATGGGATAGATAGATAAATAGATAGATAGATAATAGTATAGATAGAAAGATGATTGATAGTATGAATAGATAGAGATGAAAAACAAAAGAAGTACATAAGTAAATAGATTATTCTGAACCTCAATGATTCCAGTCCAAATAATAAACCAGATAGATTTCATCCTATATAGAGATTTCCATGGCTGTACAGATATAGACCCATAAAAGGAAATCATTTGTGAGGATGATTGGGCCCCAATTATAAGTGCCCCCTTTCCCCACACACCCCCCTCCCTGGCACAACCACTGGACTAACATACAGTAAATGAGCACATAATCCAGTCAGCGCCGCGCTCTGTGTCAGCAGATTTTCCACTTTGTATCAGTTTTGCCCCTTTGTTATACAAAGTATTCATCGTTATCAAATTCTCGTTAAATTCCATAATTTTATGGTCTCACATTCTAAAAATTCAATCTCCGCTCCCATAAAAGGCAGATAATTTGCGCGCTCTATACCGTATTGACCCAGTGTAAAAATTTTAAAGAAAAAAACACTTTTTTGATTTCACGGAAGTGAAGGGTAACTTACGGGTCAGGATCATTGAAGACAACGAGCAATTTGAATTACCCCCGTTTCCGGAGGACACAGAAAATTTCATCGCAACGAGCAAAGTAAAATGCATTTACGCAGAACTTAAATTTTTCGGGGGCCCTGAATGATGAGCGGGCCCCCCTCGCCCCCCCGCACCCCGGGTAATTGAACAACCCCCAAATGAATTGGGAATTGCAATATTTTGGGAATTGTTCAGAATGATTACAGCCCCTTTCCCCCCCCCACTGAAGTTAATGGCAGATGTATTATAAATGGCATCGATGTGCCGTGCCCCTCCCCAGCGCCACTGTTTTTGGGGGGTCCCCCTATAGGTCCTTTAAAGAAAATGCCATTTAAGTACATTATAATTTTTGGGTAATATCCTAATATATATCCTATATACTGTGGCCAGAGCCTTTTTTTTCCCCTAAAACAAAGCTCAAACCTCTGCCGGATATGTGATAAACTTCTGTCTAACCGCAGCTGCCTCTAGAGGGAGCTCAGGGAATTGTGTAGAATTGTTTTGATTTAAAAGATAACTTGAAATGGGGAGAGCCCCCCCAAGGGTGTACAGGAAAGGGATTTATTGTACCAATGTCATGAGAGGATTTGGAGCTTTGTATCAGCAAAATAGAGCTCTGGCCAAACAAAATTTAGGGACAATGTTTTAATTTTTGTCTACATAAGTCCCCCCTCCTGAAATGGTTGATAACAAGGAGCAATAGGGGGTATACACCTTTCTCTCCCTGGCCTTGAATGGCTGATAACAGAGGACAATAGTCGGCAATGACCTGTTCTGCCCTCAGAGAGTAATTGACTATATTCAACTGTACAGCACAAGGAACGAAGGGAAACCTGAGTGGGGCCCTTTGGGACATTGATGGCAACAGGAGCAATAACCCTTTTTTTTTTCAGTCTTACCCAGCCTTAAAGGGATAACAGAGGCAATAATTGCATTGACCATTTGCCCCCAAACTCCCCTACCCCAAAAACAGATGAGAGCGCAGCTGATAACAGGGAGCAAAACGCTGGGGCAGATTTTCTTATTCTGTGTAATACTTACACCAGCAGTGACTCACAATGCCTCCAAGGGGGAGTCTGGGGTCTGATATGGAGTCGTAAATGGGGAGGGGGTTTATGGTCTGTAACTGGGAGGGGGTCTGTTGAAGACTTTAACTGGAGAAGGGGGGGCTAGTTGGGGTCTGTAAACTGGAGGAGGTTATCTGGATCTGTAAATAGGGGGGTTAGTCTGGGGTCTGTAACCTGGGGGGGGTTTCGGGGTCTGTAACCTGGAGGGGGCTAGTCTGGTTCGTAAACTGGGGGGAGTCTATCTGGTTCTGTAAGTGGAGGGGGGCCTATCTGGTGTTTTTAAACGGGAGGGAGGTTTGTTGGTGTCTGAAAACCGGGGAAAGGTTAGTTGGTGTCTGTAAACTGAAGGGAGGGCTAGTTTGGGGTCGTAACCGGGAAAGAGTCTAGTCTGGTGTCTGAACCCGAAGGGGGGTTAGTTTGGAGTCTGTAACCTGGGGGGGGTTAGTTGGTGTCTGTAAAATGGAGGGGGGGGGGTCTGTCTGGGTCTGTAAACTGGAGGGAGGTCTAGCTGGAGTCTGAAAGTGGGGAGGGGGCGTAATTGGTGTTGTAAACTGGGGGAGGTCTGTTGGAGTCGTAAACGGGGGGAGGTCTATTTGGGGTCGTAAACTGAAGGGGGGTTAGCTGGAGTCTTAAAGGGGGGAGGGCAGTTGGGTCTGAAACCCTGGGGGGAGGTCTAGTTGGTGTCGTAATTGGGGGGGAGGTCTAGTCTGGTGTCATAACCTGGAGGGGGGTCTTTTTCCCCCATGTCTTTTAAACTGGGGGAGTCTATTTGGGTTCAGTAATGGAGGGGGGGTCTATCGGTGTCAGAACCTGGGGGGGTTAGTCTCATGTCTTTAAACGGAGGGAGGCTATCTGGTGTCTAACCGGAGGGAGGTCTAGTCGGTGTCAGTAACCTGGAGGGGGTTAGCTCATGTCTTTAAACGGGAGGGAGGTGTATCTGGTATCTAAAACTGGGGGGAGGTCTAGTCGGGAGACTAAAACTGGGGGGGATGGGATCTAGTGTAAGTAATAAAAGGGAGGTCCTACGGGAGTCTGAAACTGGAGAAAAATCTAGTCTGGTGTCGTAACCTGGGGGGAGTTCTATCGGGTTTGTCTGTTAATCTGGGGGGGGTCTATCTGGTGCAGTAACCGGAGGGGGGTCTAGTCTCATGTCTTTAAACTGGGGGGGGTTAGTCTGGTACTGAAAACTGGAGGGGGGGTCAGTCAAGTTAAAACTTTAGGGGTGGGATCTAGGGAAAGTAGATAAGGGAGGTCTAGTCTGGATTTTAAAACTGGGGGGCGGCTATCGGGTCTTTTTAAACGGAGGAGTTAGTCTATGTCTTAAACTAAGGGGATGTCTAGTCGGTGTTTTAACCTGAGGGGGGTCTAGTCGGTTCTGTAACTGGAGGGGGGTCTATCTCAATTTGTAAACTGGGGGGAGGTCAGTCTCATTCGTAAAACTGGGGGGAGGTCTAGTCTCATTCGTAAACTGAAAAATTAAAGTTGTGTCTGTAAAACTGGAGGGCGCAAGTCTGGTTCTGTAAACTGGAGGGGGCAAATGAAAAGCGGTATAACAAGAGCAAAACACGGGGGCAATTTTCTTATCGGGGTTTAATACAAACCCCACGGGATCCAAGCCTCCAAGGGGGAGTCTGGGGTCTGATATGGAGTCTGTAAACTGGAGAGGGGTTCATGAGTCTGTAAACTGGAGAGGGGGTCTGGTCTGAAGACTGTTAACTGGAGAAGGGGTCTAGTCTGGAGTCTATAAACTGTAGGGGGATCAGATCTAGTGTAAGTAGACGAAGGGGGTCTATCTGGAGTTGTAAACTGAGGGGAGGTCCTAGTCTGTGTCTGTAACCTGGAGGGGGGCCTAGTCTGTTGTCTGTAAACTGAAGAAGGGGTCTAGTCTGGAGTCTTTAAAAAGGGGGGGGAGTCTGTCTGGGTCTGTAAACGGGAGGGAATCAGTCTGGTTCTGTAACCTGGAGGGGGGTTCTACGGGTTTCTGAACCTGGAGGGGGGTCAAAGTCTGGTTCGTAAACTGGAGGGAGGTCTAGTCGGGGTGTTGTAATGTGGAAGGGGGCCTAGTCTGGTGCTTGTAAACGGGGAAGGTCTGGGCTTAACCGGAATGAGGCTAGTCTGGTGTCGAAACTGAAGGGGGGTCTAGTTTGGAGTCTGAAAACTGAAGGGAGGTCTGGTCTGGTGTCTGTAACCTGGAGGGAGGGCTAGCCTTGTGCCTGTAACCGGGAGGGAGGTCTAGTCGGTGTCTGAAAACGTGGAGGAGGTCTGTCCTGGAGTCGTAACTGGGGGGAGGTCTAGTCTGGAGTCTGTAAACTGGGAGGGAGGTTATTCGGAGCGTAAATGAAGGGAGGTCATCTGGAGTCGAAAAACTGGGGGAGGTCTAGCTGGTGTCGTAACCTTGATGGAGGACATTGGTTTCTCCAAATGGGGGAGGTCTATTCTGGAGTTGTAATGAAGGGAGGCTAGGGAGTCGAAACTGGGGGGAGTCTGTTGTTGTCTGTAACCTTGAGGGAGGTTTTTTCTGGGTCGTAAATGAAGGGGGGTCAGCTGGAGTCTGTAAACTGGAAGAGGCTTTTGGTGTCTGTAACCTGGGGGGAGGTCAGCGGGTGTCTGAATCTGGAGGGATCTAGTCTGGTGCATAACCTGGGGGGGGGTCAATCTCATTTTTTAAAACTGGAGGAGGCTTTTGGGGGTGCAGAAACCCGGAGGGGGTCTAGTCTGGTGTCAGTAACCGGGAAAGGGGGTCTAGTCTGGTTCAGTAACCGGAGGGGGGGTCTAGTTCATGTCTTTAAACGGAGGGGGTGGTCGGGTTCTAAAAAACTGGAGGGAGGTCTAGTCAGGAGACTATAAACTGTAAGGGGATGGGATTAGTGAAAAGTAATAAAGGGGGGTCTAGCGGAGTCTGAAAAACTGGAGGGGGGTCTATTTGGGAGTCGTAAACTGGAGGGTGTCTACAGGTCTGAAAAACTGGGGGATGTCAGTCGGTGTCTGAAACCTGGAGGGGGGTCCTTTTTGGTGTCTGTAACCCGGAGGGGGGTCATCCATGTCTGTAAACTGGAGGGAGGTCTAGTCCATCTGAAAAAGGGGAGGGAGGTTAATTTTATTATTAAACGGGAGGGATGCCCAAATCGGGTGTCTGAAAACTGGGGGGAGGTCTAGTCTGGTGTTGTAAACTAAAGGGAGGTCTAGTTTGGAGTCTGAAACCTGGAAATGGGGTTGCTGGTGTCAGTAAACCTGAAGGGAGGTCTAGTTTGAGTCTGTAACCGGGAAATGAGGTCTAGTCTGGGTCTGTATGTGAGGGAGGTCTATTTGGATAGTAAATGAAGGGAGGTCTAGTCTGGTGTCTGAAACCCGGAGGGGGGCAGCTGGTGCCTATAACCGGGAGGGAGGTTGAGTCGGAGTCTGAAAACTGGGGGGAGGTCTATTGGGGGTTTTGAAATGAAGGAGCTCAGCGGGGGGTCGCACCTGGAGGAGGTCTATTCTGGTGCTCAAAACCCGGGAGGAGGGTCTGCGGTGTCGTAACCTGGGGGAGGTCTGGGGTTGGTGTTTAAAAACAGGGGGGTTTCTTTTGGGGTGTCAGTAACCTAAGGGGGGTCTAGTCTCATGTCTTTAAACTAGTAGGCCCTATTTGGTACCTGTAAACTGAGGGAGGCCCTAGTTGGTGCTGTAAATTGGAGGGGGGGGTCTAGTCTGGAGTCTGTAAACTAAAGGGAGGCATTCTGGGTCTGAAAACTGGAGAGGTTATCTGGTGTTGTTATCTGGGGGGAGGTCTATCATGTCGAAACTGGGGGAGGTCATCTGGTGTGTGAAAAACCGGGAGGGA
This sequence comes from Phyllomedusa bahiana, assembly GCA_025379985.1. Classification (NCBI taxonomy): domain Eukaryota; kingdom Metazoa; phylum Chordata; class Amphibia; order Anura; family Hylidae; genus Phyllomedusa; species Phyllomedusa bahiana. Next base: position 31,387 of record JAODAL010024882.1, on the reverse strand, counting down.
GTCCTATTGGGTGTCAGAAACCCGGAGGGAGGTCTAGTCTGGTGTCAGCCCCTGGGGGAGGGTGTCAAAACCCTGGAGGGGGGTCTAGTCTGGTGTCAGTAAACTGGAGGGAGGTCTAGTCTGGTGTCAGTAACCTGGAGGGAGGTCTAGTCTGGTGTCAGTAACCAGGAGGGAGGTCTAGTCTGGTGTCAGTAACCTTAAGGGGGATCTAGTCTCATGTCTTTAAACTGGAGGGAGGTCTAGTCTGGTGTCTTTAAACTGGAGGGGTCTAGTCTGGTGTCTGTAACCTAGAGGGAAGTCTAGTCTGTTGTCAGTAACCTTGAACGAGGTCTAGTCTGGTGTCTGTAACCTGGAGAGATGTCTAGTCTGGTGTCTGTAACCTGGAGGGAGGTCTAGTCTGGTGTCTGTAACCTGGAGGGAGGTCTAGTCTCATGTCTGTAAACTGGAGGGAGGTCTAGTCTAGAGTCTGTAAACTGAAGGGATGTCTAGTCTGGTGTCTGTAACCTGGAGGGGGGTCTAGTCTGGTGTCTGTAACCTGGAGGGGGGTCTAGTCTCATGTCTGTAAACTGGAGGGAGGTCTAGTCTCATGTCTGTAAACTGGAGGGAGGTCTAGTCTTATGTATGTAAACTGGAGGGAGGTCTAGTCTGGAGTCTGTAAACTGGAGGGAGGTCTAGTCTGGAGTCTGTAAACTGGAGGGAGGTCTAGTCTGGTGTCTGTAACCTGGAGGGAGGTCTAGTCTGGTGTCTGTAAACTGGAGGGAGGTCTAGTCTGGTGTCTGTAAACTGGAGGGAGGTCTAGTCTGGTGTCTGTAATGTGGAGAGGGGGCCTAGTCTGGTGTTTGTAAACTGGAGGGAAGTCTAGTCTGGTGTCTGTAACCTGGAATGAGGTCTAGTCTGGTGTCTGTAAACTGAAGGGAGGTCTAGTTTGGAGTCTGTAACCTGGAATGAGGTCCAGTCTGGTGTCTGTAAACTGAAGGGAGGTCTAGTTTGGAGTCTGTAACCTGGAATGAGGTCTAGTCTGGTGTCAGTAACCTGAAGGGAGGTCTAGTTTGGAGTCTGTAACCTGGAATGAGGTCTAGTCTGGTGTCTGTAATGTGGAGGGAGGTCTAGTTTGGAGTATGTAAACTGAAGGGAGGTCTAGTCTGGTGTCTGTAACCCGGAGGGAGGGCTAGCCTGGTGCCTGTAACCTGGAGGGAGGTTGAGTCTGGAGTCTGTAAACTGGAGGGAGGTCTATTCTGGAGTCTGTAAACTGAAGGGAGGTCTAGTCTGGTGTCTGTAACCTGGAGGGAGGTCTAGTCTGGTGTCTGTAATCTGGAGGGAGGTCTAGTCTGGTGTCAGTAACCTGGAGGGGGGTCTAGTCTCATGTCTTTAAACTGGAGGGAGGTCTAGTCTGGTATCTGAAAACTGGAGGGAGGTCTAGTCTGGTGTCTGTAAACTGGAGGGAGGGGGTCTATTCTGGAGTCTGTAAACTGAAGGGAGGTCTATTCTGGTGTCTGTAACCCGGAGGGAGGGCTAGTCTGGTGTCTGTAACCTGGAGGGGGGTCTAGTCTCATGTCTGTAAACTGGAGGGAGGTCTAGTCTGGTGTGTGTAACCTGGAGGGAGTCTAGTCTGGTGTCAGTAACCTGGAGGGAGGTCTAGTCTGGTGTCAGTAACCTGGAGGGAGGGTGTCAGTAACCTGGAGGGGGGTCTAGTCTGGTGTCAGTAAACTGGAGGGAGGTCTAGTCTGGTGTCAGTAACCTGGAGGGAGGTCTAGTCTGGTGTCAGTAACAAGGAGGGAGGTCTAGTCTGGTGTCAGTAACCTTGAGTGGATCTAGTCCATGTCTTTAAACTGGGAAGAGGTCTAGTCTGGTGTCTTTAAACTGGAGGGGTCTAGCCCTGGTGTCTGTAACCTGGAGGGAAGTCTAGTCTGTTGTCATAAACCTTGAACGAGGTCTATTCTGGTGTCTGTAACCGGAGAGATGTCTAGTCTGGTGTCTGTAACCTGGAGGGAGGTCTAGTCTGGTGTCTGTAACCTGGAGGTGGGGCCCTAGCCCTGGTGTCTGTAAACTGGAGGGAGGTCTAGTCTGGTGTCTGTAACCTGGAGGGAGGTCTAGTCTGGTGTTTGTAACCTGGAGGGAGGTCTAGTCTGGTGTCTGTAACCTGGAGGGGGGTCTAGTCTGGTGGATCAGAGCAGTATGTGAGGAGGGGCCCTGACAACCCCAGATCAGTACATAGAGCAATATAACTGGTTCTGGATTTCATGATTATTCACAGGTGAACCAGGCAGAGCGTAACAATGTATCAGGAGGATGGAGTTAAACTTAAAGGATTATTACTTGTCTTTTGCACCTCATTCCTACACCCGTATGTCAAACCCAGTGCTCAGACACAGACAGGGGTATAATTACCGAGGTAGCAGACGTAGCAGCTGCTACGGGGCCCGGGTTCTTAGTGGGCCGGGCTGGGCTCCATAGCAGCTGCTGGTGCCTCTGTTAACCTGGCGCATCCTGCCGCTGAATGGCCAGGCCCTTTGTCCTGAGCTTCAGAGGCAGAACTGCTCGGTCTTAGCAGAGCGGAGCGCCGACGGCACCCCGCGCTGCTAATCTGCCTGAAAACCAAGGCCTTAGACCCCAGGCCTACCAGGCGTTGGCCTACAGTGCTGACGTGAGCAACGTGATGACGTGATATCATCGCACCACCCACGCCGAGCACAGAGACTCCTGGCTGGGGTGCATCGCACTGTGGAAACAAGAGACAGGTGAGTGAGTATTTCTTTCTTATTTTTACACCACTGGATCCTAAACCCTGCCTGCCTATATGGGCCCCAATAGTCTACTTATACCCTAAATGCATACCTATATTGGCCCCTATAGCCTACCCTAAACCCTGCCTGCCAACCTATATGGGCCCCAATAGCCCACCTACACCCTAGCTACATACCTATATTGGCCCCCTATAGCCGCGTACCTATATGGGGACGTTTAGCCTACCTAAACCCTGCCTGCCGATAAGGGCCCCAATAGCCTACCTACACCCTAATTGCATATCTATATGGGCCCCTATATCCTACCCTAAACCCTGCCTGCCAACCTATATGGGCCCCAATAGCCCACCTACACCCTAACTACATACCTATATTGGCCCCCTATAGCCGCATACCTATATGGGGACGTTTAGCCTACCTAAACCCTGCCTGCCTATAAGGGGGCCCAATCCCCTACCACACCCAATTTGCAAATTATAGGGGCCCCCCATACCCCCACCCTAACCCTCCCTCCAACCTTTTTGAGCCCCCTATTTAAAAAACCCCCAAACCTATTGGGGGAAAATTTAGCCTAACTAAACCCTGCCTGCCTATATGGAGAAGTATAGCCTGCCTAAATCCTCCCTACCTATATGGGCCCTTATAACCTACCCTAAACCCGCTTCCTACCATACGCCCCTAACCTACATAAACCATCCCTTCCCATATGGCCCCCTATACCTATTTTTCTACCTATTACATATAGGGGCCCACTTATAGCCACCTAAAAAGCCCTGTGGCCCCCTCTGCCTACCTAAAGTCTACCCCCTACCGGGGCTGCTACTTAACGGGGCCAACTACTGCCACCAAAGGGACAATCTACCACCTGGACCTCCAACTCCCTTTCTGGGCCCAACAACCTATATATGGGGTTACCTACCTATGACGATTCGGGGTACGGCCCGCGTAACCAAATTTCCCGGGGTGAATTCCTTTTTCCTCCCTCTAGGAGATGGACCTCAGGGCAAAAAATGGGTTACTCGCTCTGCCACTCTTGGAAGTTTGTACAGAAATGAGGGGGCGTGAGAAGGGGGTTGAAAATGAGGGTTCAAAATTTGTGTCCAAATCTGCACAGATATGGTGGCCGGAAAGTCATCTGGCGGATGGACCAGATGCAGAACAAAATGTAAAGAAAACTCAAAAGAGAAATTTCACCTGTCATCACAAATGAAACTGTACTGAAAACATTTTTAAAAGTGTCAGAGCCGTGTACACGTGTCTACCACTATATGGTTCACTGTATGGATGTAATATACATCTGCAGAGCCTGTGTGCACGGGTCCTCTACCACTATATGTCACTGTCATGGAGTTAATACAGTCTGCAAAGTCTGTGTAACACTGGTGCGTCTACCACTATAATGTCAGTGTGTATGAGGTAATATACAGTCTGCGAGATCAGAGTACACTGGTGTCGTACACTATATGGTCCAGTGTATGGAAGGTAAATACAGTCCTGCAGAGTCTGTTGTACAACTGTGTCTAACACTATATTGGTCAATGTATGAGGTAATATACAGTCTGCAGAGTCTGTGTACACTGTGTCCTACCACAATAAGGTCACTGTATGGAGGTATATACAGTCAGCATAGCCTGTGTAACACTGATATCTACACAATAAGGTCGCTGTATGGAGCAATATACATCCTGCAGAGCCAGTGGTACACAGGAGTCTACCACAATATGGGTGCCCTGTATGGAGGTAATGTACAGACTGCAGAGCCTGTTGTACACTGGTGTCTACCACTATATGTTCACTGTATGGAGGTAATGTACAGTCCTGCAGAGCCTGTGTACAACTGCTATCTACCACTATATGGTCACTATATGGGGTAATATACAGTCTGCAGAGACTGGTGTACACTGGGGTGCTACCACTATATGGTCAGCTTATGGTGGTAATATACAGTCTGCAAGAGTCTGTGTACACTGGTGTCTACCACTATATTGTCACTGTATGGAAGTAATATACCAGTCTGCAGAGTCTGTGTCACTGGGTCTCTACCACTATAAGTTCACTGTATGGAGGTAATATACAGTGTGCAGAGCCTTGTTCACACTGGGGTCTACCACTATATGGTCCCAGTATGGGAGGTAAAGTACAGTCGCATAGCCTGTGTACACTGGTGTCTACCACTAATATGTTCACTGTTATGGAGGTAATGTATAGGTGGGGAAGCAGTCTGCAAGCCTGTGAACACTGCTAGTCTACACTATATAGGTCACTATATGTGTAATATACAGTCTGCAGAGCCTGTGTTAACAGCTGGGGTCTACTCACTTATATGGTTCACTGTATGGAGGTAATATACAGTCTGCAAGAGTCTGTGTTACCACTGTTTTTCACCACTATATGGTCCCACTGTAATGGAGGTAATAATACAGTCCCAGCAGAGTCTGTGTACACTGGTCTCTACCACAAACAATGTCAGCTTATGGTGGTAATATACAGTCTGTCAGAGTCGTGTACACTGCGTGGTCGACCACTATATGAGTCACTGTATGGGGTAATATACAGTCTGCAGAGTCTGGTGTACACTGCTATGCGTACCACAATATGAGTCACTGGTATGGTGGTAATATACAGCTGCAGAGCCTGTGACACTGGGGTTTGCCACTAAATATGTCACGTGTATGGAGGTAGATATACAGTCTGCAGAGTCTGTGGTACACTGGTGGTCTACCACTATATGGTCATCTTATGGTGGTAATATACAGTCTGCAAGTCTGTGGTACACTGGTGTCTACCACATATGGTCACTGTAGAATGGGGTAAATAACAGTCTGCAGAGCCTTATGTACAACTGGAATACTACAACTAATTGGTCACTGTATTGGATGATATAATATGACAGTCTGGCATAGCCTGTGGTACACCTGGGTCTACCATATTATATGGTCACTGTAGGAGGTAATATACAGTCTGTGCAAGCCTGTGTAAACTGGTGGTCCTGACCACTATATGTCACTGTATGGAGGGTAAATATACAGTCTGCAGATCCTGTGTACACTGGTGTCTACCATATAGGTCACTGTAATAGTGGTAGATATACAGTCTGCAGAGCCTGTGTACCACTTGGTGTCTTCCACTAAGTTGGTCACTGTGTATGGAGGTAATATACAGTCTGCAGAGCCTGTTACACTGATGTCTACCACTAAAATGGGTCCACTGTATGGAGTAATATAGTCTCAGACCTGTGTACACATGAAATCAACCACTAAAATGGGTCACTGCTATCGAGGTAATATACAGTCTGCAGAGGCGCTTATACACTGAATAGACTAACACTATATGGTCACACTGTATGGATGGTAAATAGTCTGCAAGCCGGAGTACACTGGTGTCTACCAACTATATGGTCACTTATGGGTGTAATATACAGTCTGCAGAGCCTGTGTACATTGGACTCCTACCACGATAATCGGACCACTTATGGAGGTAATATACAGTCACAGAGCCTGTGTACACTGAAGTCTAACCACGTAGGTCCACTGTATGGAGGTAATATCAGATCAGCTGAGTCCCTGTGTATACACTGAGTCTACCACTATATGGTCACTCATATGGTCACTGTATGGAGTAATATAGTCTGCAGAGAGCCATGTGTACACTGTGTCAACCACTATATGGTCCACGGATGGAGGTAATAATAGTCTGCCAGAGCCGATTAACACTGGTGTCTAATCCACTATATGTCACTGTATGGGGGTAATAAACAGATCTGCAGAGACCTGTGTACATTGTGTCTCTACCACTAATGGTCACCTGTAATGGAGGTAATGATACAGTCTACAGAGCCTGAGTAACACTGATGTCTACCACTGTATGAGTCACTGTAATGGAGGTAATATACCAGTCTGCAGAGACTGTGTACACTGGTGTCTACGACTATATGGTCACTATATGTCATGTATAGGAGGTAATATCGTCCGAGAGCCTGTGAACACTGGTGTCTAACCACTATATGTCACATGTAGTGAGGTAATATATAACGGTCTGCAGAGTCTGAGTACACTGTTATCCTACCACTAAATAGTCACTGTATGGAGGTAATATACAGTCTGCAGTGCCGTGTTACACTGGTGTCCTACCACTATATGTCACTGGTAATGGATGTAATATACAGTCTGCAGAGCCTGTGGACACTGTAGTCTACCTCAATATGGTCACTGTTATGGAGGTAATATACAGTCAGCAGAGCCTGTGTACAGGACACTGGTGTTACCACTATATGGTCACTGTATGTAGGAAATATACTGTCTGCAGAGCCTGTGTACACATGGTGTCCTTACCACTGATAAGGTCACTGTATGGGGTAATATAAACAGTCTGCATGAGCCTGTGTACAGGTGGTGCCTACCACTATATGGTCACTCTATGGAGGTAATATACATCTGCAGAGCCTGGTACTCTGGTGACTACCATTATATGGTTCACTGTATGGAGGGTAAATATAAAGTCTGCATATGTCTGTGTACCACTGGTGTCTACCACTATAAGGTCTCTGTATGAGGTAATATACAGTCTGGCATAGTCGGAGTACACAGTGTCTACCACTATATGGTCACTGTATGGTGGTGTAATTACAACCTGCAAGCGCCGTGTACACTGATGTCTACCACTAAATGGTCACAGTATGGTGTAAGTATACAGTCTGCAGTAACCTGTGTACACTGGAGTCCTACCACTATAGTCACTGTATTGAGGTAATATATATGTCTTGCAGACTTGTGTCCACTGGTGATCTACCACTATATGGTCACTGTATGGGGATAATATACAGTCTTGCAGAGAGCCTGTGTACACTGGAGTCTACAACTATATGGTCACATGTATGGAGGAATAATACATCCTGCAGAGCCAGTGTTACACTGGGGACTACCACTATATGGTCACTGAAATGGGGTAATATACAGTCAGGCGAGCCTTGATACACTGGGTCTGCCACTATATGGTCACTGTAGGGGGGTAAGTATACAGTCTGCTAGAGCCTGTGTACACTGGTGTCTTCCACTATTATGTCACTGGTACTGAGGTAATATACAGTCTGCAGAGCCTGTATACACTGATGTCATACCACTATATGGTCACTGTATGGAGTAATAAAGTCTGAGAGCCGTAGTACACTGGTCTCTACTACTATATGTCACTGTATGGCGGGTAAAATACAGTCCTGCAGAGCCCCTGTGTACATTGGTCACTACCACTATATGGTGCACTTTATGGGGTAATATACAGGTCTACGAGCCTGAGAGACACGGGTGTCGCTACCACGTTGTATGGTCACTGTATTGAGGTAATATACAGTCCATGCAGAGCCTGTGTACACTGTATATACCCACTATATCTGGTCACTGTATAGAGTAATATACAGTCTCAAGCCCTTTATACACTGAATGTCTACCACTATAGGTCACTAGTATGGAGGTAATATAGGTCCCTGCATAGCCTGTGTACACTTGGTGTCTACCACAATATGTCACTGTAAGGATGCAATATACAGTTCTGCAGACCCTGTGTACACTGTGTCTACGCACTAAATGTCACTGTATAGAGGTAATATACAGTCTGCAGAGCCTGTGTACATGGTGTCAACACTATTTGGTCATGTATGGAGGTAATATACAGTTGTGGAGCCTGTGTACACTGGTGTCTCCCACAAATATGGTCACTGTAATGGAGGTAATATACAGTCTGCGAGCATGTGTACAACTGGTGCCTACCACATATGGTGACTGTATGGAGATAATATACAGTCTGTAGAGCTTGTGTACACTGGTGTCTACCACTATATGGTCACTGTATGGAGGTAATATACAGTCTGCAGAGCCTGTGTACAACTGGTGTCTACCATATATGGTCACTGTATGGTGTAATATACAGTTGCAAAAACCTGTTACACTGGTGTCTATCATTTAGGTCACTTTTATGGTGGTAATATACAGTCTGCAGAGCCTGTGTACACTGGTACCTACCACTATATGGTCACTGTATGGTGGTAATATACAGTCTGCAGCACCTGTATACACTGGTGTCTATCATTATATGGTATAATTTGCATATTTGTTACCGTCTGTGTCAGATTACTGATCAGGTCCTGGCGATGAGATACTTGAAGTCCCGGCGACTTAGGTGACAGAGATCCAAGCTTTCCTGCCCCGTCGCTCACAGAACCGTGTTTGCCATTGATACAGCGGAGAGCGCAGCTTTGGGAATGATTGATGTGTGAAGGTGATGATCTGTCAGGGTGATGGCGACATTCCTGCGAGAATCTCGTCTGCTGCAGGTAATAAAGGAAATGAAATGAAAAACAGAAACAACGCAGCTCGAGAAAATCCGCAGACACAAATATCCGTGATTTTAGGAGAGAGAAATCCATCCAGCGGCAGCGGACGTACGAGCGAGCGCAAAGGAAGAAACATCTGTATCCACTGTTGGCTGCAAAAACATCGCTACTTACAGTGAGGGTGAAAGCGCATGGATCTGCACAGTAATCTATAAAAATGTGCAACACATTCGGCGACATGTATGAAGCTCGCCGCGACGGAACGCACGTTTTCGCCAGTTTTCTGGCAAAGTTTGCGTCTCATGTATGTCGGCGTCGAGGTGCGCTCATACATGCGGTGTAAAATACGCCGCGCCTCGCCAGTGTGTACGGGTCTTAGGCGCAGTGCGGGACTGCGCCGAATATCTATTCCGTTTCGAGACAGGCTGGAAAACAGCGAGAAATCATTAAAGATGTCTGTTCGGAGTATGAATTAAAAAATCGCCTTTATTAATTGTAAAACATTCTCAGAAAAAGAGCTGAAACCTACTAAAAAAAATACATACATAAAATCACTTTCCAAAAATCAAGAACGGCGCAACATCAGGAGTTTGGTCTTGGAAAATTGCCCGGGAAATACAGTAAATTCAAATTCTGTAAGCTATTCTCATTGGTCGGCAGAAACCAACCAATCAGAATAGGGAGGACAGTGGGCCCACTATAACCTATGGGGAACTATTGACCAATCAAATTCAAAGGCAGGACAGTTCAAAATACAGTAAAAATGCAGAAAAGAGCTGATTGGCTGAAGTAGCGGGGGCTTGGCTATCCTGGCCAATCAGTAATAGGAGCGAACAGGGACCCCTTTATAACCTATGGAGAAGTATTGACCAATCAAATTCAAAGGCAGGACCGTTTAAAATACAGTAAAAATGCAGAAAAGAGCTGATTGGTTGAGCTAGCGGGGGCTTGGCTATCTCGGCCAATCAGAGCACAAGCTACTTTCTCCCATTGTAGTCTATGGAGAGATCGGCGCAATGAAATCTCGGCGCTCAGCGGCATGGAGTATGAATAAAAAAATAATTTTTATTAGTTGTACAATATTCTCAGAAAAAGAGCTGAAACCTTCTATAAACATAAATCAATCAAATCCCGAACAACGCGTTTGTAGCCGTCACCGGCGCCACATCAGGAATTGCGATATAGAAAATTGCCGGGAAATACAATAATTCAAATTCTGTAAGCGCTTCTCATTGGTCGGCAAAAAACAGCCAATCAGAATAGGAGCGACAGTGGCCCATTATAACCTATGGAGGAGTATTGACCAATCACATGAAAAGGAGGGACAGTTCAAATACAGTAAAAAGGCAGAAAAGAGTGATTGGTTGAGCCCAGGCGGCAGATATGAATCCAAACCCAAACATATTGTGCGTCTAGTTTTGAGTGGAGAAAGAAGGGCGCGATAGAAGGGCGCCCAAAGTTATACGTCTATGGGAAATATTCTAGTATTGTGTTGGTTGGGGGGAAAAGGGGGTCGTTCTGCTTAGCCATCAACGGGTGAGCTACTTATCTCATAGAGTTCTATGGGGGGAAAAAAAATGCATAGCGAGCTCTGTTTGTGATTGGCTAAGTTAAAAGAGGCGCGGTTATTTGGACCAATGGGAGAGCGAGCGACGTCCTATGGGTTTTCTAATGCAATCTTTTAATAAAACTGTAACTGGCCGAAATCAAATGAAAAAGACTCACGAAATTGTGCCGATCTCTATATAAAATGATCAATAATATGGGGGTAACGAAAAAAAAAATATTAATTCAATAAATTCATTTTTATTTCTTTATTTATTTATTTCTTTATTTTCGTTAGCCAATGATCAATAGTATGGGGGATTCGGGCCGGTGAGGCGAAGTATACGCCAGAAAATAGCCGCAAATCCCGTTCATACATGATGTTGGTGCAGTGTTTCTTGTAGAGTTCAGGAAGATTTTGTTTATGATTTTAGTTGTTGTTTCAGATTTTGGTGCACATTTTCCTGTAGATTTTGGGCAGATTGTAGTGTGGATGTTGGTGAAGATTTTGGTGCAGGATTTGCTGTAGATTTTGGTGCAGATTTTGTTGTAGATTTTGGGCAGATTTTAGTGTGGATTTCAGTGTGGATGTTGGTGCAGGGTTTCTTGTAGAATTTAGGAAGATTTTGGTTATGATTTTAGTTGTTTCAGATTTTGGGCATTTTTTTTTTTTTTCAAATTAAGCTGCGTTTATTGCAACAGAGATCAGTACAAGGCGTACGTAATTAATAAAACAATATTAAAAAGGTCATAAAAGACTTATTACAAAAGGAAATCAAAAATAAAAAACAGGGGTACGTTTTTTACAATGCAGGACACAGCACAAGAATTAGCAAAAAAGTATTTTTGGGCCATAAAAGCAATTTTCTTCAAAAATTTTGCAAGGGAAAAATGGCAAAGTAAAAATAAAAATAGTAGCGGGTGATCAAATTCAAAAAAAAAACCAAAAAATCTAAAAAAATTTAAATTTAAAAAAATTCAAAATCAAAAAAGGAAAGATAAGTAAACCCTATTCCCCCGGCCTTTTGGGGATGGGGGGGTTTTTTGAGGGGCCCCCCTTTTTTAAAGCAAAAAGCTGACGGGGGTTTGCTATGCCCTAAAAACAGACGAACAAGACAGACAACACAAATTACACACGCCCCTCACAGACTTATATACTCACACACAGAAAAAGAAGGGGAAAATTGGGTGGGGTTTGGGTGAGTGGTCAAAGAAAGGGGGGGGGGGTAAGGTGGGGAAAATCTTTGGCCCCTTGGGGGTTGGGACGGATCCCCCCGGGACATGCCCAGGGTTTTGTGTATTTGGGGAAATTTAAAAAAGGCGGGAAAACCCTTTTGAATTGCAGCCAGGGCGACCTTTCCTACCTTTTTTCCGGGTTTTTGGCCCCTCCAAGTGAAAAGGAGTCCCCCATATGGTAAACTTTGAAGACCTCCATAAACCCCAACCCTAAAAAGGGGGTTTTGGGTCTGAAAAATTTTCCATCGCCTGGGTAAAAACCCGCCCTTTGCCGCCTCCCAAGCAAATGTGGGGGGCTCCAAAAACCCCCCCATAAACAGAAACTGCCCCCGGGGGCCCCCTTTGGATGGTTAAGCCCAAAATTTTCCCAAAAGGGTAGCGTTTTTTTAAAAATTTCCAAAAATTTGACAAAGAAGGGGCACCTCCCCCAAATAAAAGGAGAAATGGTTCCCTAGAGGCTCTGCAACCCCAACAAGTCTCGGGGGCCCCTGTGGGTCCCAAATTTATTGGAGCAGGTGGGGGCCCTTTTACCATGGGGAGAGGATTTTGAAGCCCCCCTCCGGGGCCCCCGTTCCCACGTGGCTTTATGGGAAAGGGGGACAAAGAAATTTGGCCAGGGGTGTGGGAAAAGAACTGCTTACTTAGGTCTTTTTCCCCCAACCCCCCCAAGCACAATGGAGGGGAGTTCAAGCTGGCCCTTTAGGGGAGATTCCCCCCGATAGACCCGCGGAAAAAGTTCCCGATAAAAGCGGGGAAAACAGAGTGTCTTTGGGGGGAGATTCAAGGCACATCTACTAAAACCCGGGAAGTGAGAGGTCTTTGGGCATTAAATATTTGCCCAAGAAGATGTAAAATGCTGTAACTGAAAATTATTGGAAGGCCACGGGGCCTTTGGCAGGGGGAATCCAGCCCTTCGGGCTCGGGGAGGGGACAAGCCGGGCCCCCCCATCACTTGACCAAGGCGAAAGGGGGACAATTTGGGACCTCCAAAAAAGGGGCGGGGGCCCAAACCCGGCAGAAAAGAAGGATTATCTGAGAGGGGCTTGAGAGGTCCCAAACCCATTTAAAACAAATCTGATTTTGTTTTTAAAAATGAGCAAAATGGGTTTTGGTAATGTGTGACAGTGTATGAAAGTGGTAATAAAAATGTTTTTAAAAACATCAAAAGGTAAAAAAGAGATCTCTCCCCCGTTTTATTTAATACCCAGGAACCCGTATCCAGGAAAGGGGGGGTCCTTAAGTTTAGGGAAAAGAAAGTTTTTTACATAAAAATAGAAAAGGGATTCCCCCTTTTCTGTAAGAGCAGTGGACCCATGAAAATTTTCTGGCCCCCCCCGGGGCTTTCCCTGGTGAATTCAATAACGGGTTCAAAAATGGTTTGGATACATTTCTGGAGCGAAATTTAAAATAACAATTTTTATGAATTAGGATTCCCCCGGAGAGGGGGTCATTTTATCCAGGGATTTTCCCATTTCCAGTTGGGGGTAAAGGGAAAGGGAAATTTTTTCCCCAAAATGAGGACAATTGGCTTCTACCTCATTGGGGGTTTTGCCTTTTCCCCTGGATCAACACCTTTAAACAAAACAGGGTGAACGGGGTGGCGTCCGTCTTTTTTTTGGCCCCCTTAAAAAACTATGAAAAAAATTTGAACTGAAAATATGTAAAAATTCCTCAAAGGGGGGAAGGGGCGGGTGAGAGGGACAGGGAAGGGCGCCTCGCGCCCTTTTAAACGTCCATATCTTTTTTAAACGTCCCGGGTTTAAAACCATTCCAGCAACCGGCATACGCCGATGCTTAAAAAAATTTTTTCCTACCAAACTGGTAACCCCAATCCGCCCAAAATTTATGGGTTTGGTCCCAATTTCCCAAAAAAGAAAATCTTGGGGCGGGGAGAAGGCCAAACAAATGAGGGGAAAAAGGGTTTGTACACCATGGCCGAAAGAGGGTTTTGGGTTTGAAATGGGGATTTGTCTGCAAAAAGGGAAAGTTTTACGGGGCAAAATTGCCATCTTTTTAAAAAAATTAAACCCCACCCCAAAACCCAAAAAAACATTGCCTGGTCCATTTGGGGGAGATCCTGAAATGATTTGTTGAAAAGCTGAATTCCCAAAAATTTAAAGGGGAAAAATATTTTACAGGGGGGCCTGGGGTGGTTTATTTCCCCCGGTAGGGCAGTCCCTCTGGACGGCCCCATGAAGGGGAAAAACCAAAATTTAACTGGGGTTTAAAGGGCAGGGTGGGGGCATCCCCACCCCAATGCCTAGGGCTTGGGCGTTTTATTTTTGAAATTTTGGGGAAAAATGCCGAAGGCCGGCCCGTGTAGACATCAGGGGTGGGGAGTTGAAAGTGGGTGGGTTTGTTAAGTATACCAGGGGGGGTCAAACGGGAAAGGGGGCCCCCCACCACCTTTTGCTCAGTCCCCCGCGATGTGTTTTCCCCTTTTGTCTTGGTTTTTACGTATCGCGGAGAAAGGGGATTCTCCATCACCCGGGGAAAAACAAAAGAGGGAAGTGGGCATCCCTGGGCCCTGTTCCAATTTTGGTTTTGGCAAATTTACTCCCGAAAGGGAACCCAAATTTAAACTTTAATTTGGGAGTGGGGGGATGGTAGAGGGGTAATTTTCTTTTAAAAAAAAGTTTGGTCCCCCCCCCAGACGCCGAAGGGTGGAAAATCAGGGCCCCCGGCCCGGAAATTCTAAACAAAAAACCTTTTCCGGAAAATTTTTGGGTAGGACCCCTTAGGGGGAAAATTTTTTGAGATTTTTGGGAAAGGTGAACCCATGTCCAGAGTTTTCAGGGTGTTGTCCCGGGTTTCCCTACCCGGCACAAAGCCACCCTGATCGGGGTGTATAAGATCCGGTAGCAAGAGTTTAATCTTTTTCGCCAGGATTTAGCTAGTTTTAGTCTACGTTCAGAAAAAAATTTTGGCCTGTAGCTACTGAAAAAAGAGGGTCCTTATCGGGCAGGAAAAATGTAACCCCTTGGGCGGAAAACGGATTACCCGAGGAGGCATAATTAAAGGTTGATTAAAAGGGGGTTAACTTCAGGGAAAGTCTTACAAATTTATCTAGAATCCATCGGACCAAGACTTTTCCACTGGGGAGACTAAAAAACCCGGGGGAAATTTTTCTTGGACGGTGAAAGGGGGGACTCAATTTCAAGAAATCAAGGCCCGAGGGTTTGGGGGAGGGGGCAGGGAATTCTTGTCCCACGGTCGGAGAGGAAAGGGGTTGCAGATTATACAATTTTGTATAAAAAGCATGGAAGGTTTTACTGATCTCCTCCGTGGTATGGACCAGAGTGGCACTCGGGGATCTAATCTGGGGTATATGCAATTTGGCCAGTGGGTGTCTCAGGGCTTTCGCTAGCATCCTCCCACTTTTGTTGCTGTATTCATAAAGACGGTTACGGCCGATCTGCAGATATCGGCGCCAGGAAGATTCCAGTAATCGCTGTACCTCCAATCGAGCCAGTGACAACAGTGGTCTGTGCTAGAGCACGCTTATGTAGAGAGTTCAAGTGCGAAACCTGTGGACAACGCGAGACTTGAATATAGCCGCTTTATCCTTTTTCAAACCTCAGGAGCCGTGCCTAATCAGACTCCCCGTATAACACATTTTAGCGGCTTCACCACCGAACCGTCGGGGAGGGTACAAGCATATGACCCTAGAAATGTGCAATGGTTTGAGATACATCAGTCAGGCAGACAGAGTCCAACAAGAGGGATTCATTCAATCGCCACGACCAGGCAGGCCTCGAGGAGGAAGGCAACGTTAGTGAACAATAGACAGTAGCATGATCAGAGAAGATAATGTTACCCACTGACGTAGCGGTAACCCAGAGGAGAGCATTATGGGATACCAGGATGTAGTCCAAACGACTATAAACATTGTGGGGTGAGTAAAGCTGAAATCCTTGTCACTGGGGTGTTGCGAACCTCTCGACTCACACAGCTGAGTAAGTATAAAATGGGCTTTTTTGATCGACTTAATAGTCGAGTAAGATAGTGAAGACTTCCCCGAGGAGTTGTCCCAGGCCCGGTCCGGGTGGCATAAAAATCTCCTCAGAGAATGACCGAGCCCAGAACCAAGGTAATCAGCTTCTCTATGAAGCCTGGTGAAAAACAAGCCTGCCCTGTTTAGGGCGTAGACGTAACCACCGTGAAGACAGACCCCGCCCACAATTTGATGATTAAAATAATATAGCGTGCATTGACGTCACTCCAGCAAGCCAGAACCTGATGCGCCAGGGAATTATATGAATCGCCACTGCTACTCCCTTGGATCTGGACCCGACAGTTTCAAAGTGCCATTGGGGTATAATATTTGTTTGCTATGGTAGGCGCATGCCCTTCCATAAAGTGTGTCTCCTGAAGGCAGACGATTTGACTCTCTGCTTTATGAAAAAGATAAAGTCTCAGGGATCCTTTTGCATTGGATATTAAGGCCCTGAGCATTAAAGGATAGATCCGCCATATTTTATATACCGGCGGTCTATGGGGTGGGAGATAGGACAGAGAGGTGATGGGGCCAAAAAGAAGGGGGGGGAGTAGAACTCACTAACAGCGAACGCTGGAGCTAGAGTAGCGACCGTATTAAAGTCAAACGTCCCTAGGGCCTAGGAGAGGGCAATATCGGGACTTAACCTAATGGTGTGGGAGGAAAGGCAGGCAAAGAAAAAAAAAGAAAGATGGAGAACAATGAACTAGGTAAGCATAGGGATCCCAGAGCTTCAGCACACCTGTAAGATAAGACAAGTAGGCTGGCCTTATACTGTATGACATAAAAACAATCATATGTGTCACAGCTAGGGGCATCTAATTCTGAAAAAAGAGCCCAGGACTTTGCAGTAAGGGGGAAGGACAACTATAGACCATGGTTCTTACCAACATTTCAGCCCGCAGCGGCCAAGCGGGGTGCAGGAATCATGAGACAGTGTCCAACAATACTCCCGGGTTACGGGATCTCACAGTTCTCAAGACGGATTGGAAGTGGTAGAAGAACCAGTGCGATGACGTCGGCGTCTGTTTCTTCGAGGAGGAAGGCCTTGAGGGCCTTGTGCCCTGAGATGGGTGCCTGACGTAGGAGTCCAGAGAAGGCCAAGGGGGAAGAACGATGTTTTGAATGTTCAGCTCTTGAAGCGTTAGGGGGATATCCTCGGGTGAGCAGATAGTGAAAGTTTTGTCTCTCCCGCGTATGAAAGGGCAAAGGGGAACCCAACATAGGGGATGTTGCATTCTTTCAGGTGGCCAAAAGGGTTTCAAGGCCTCTTTTTGGGCCAAAGTGTATCTTTAGATTCCGAAGCCAGTTATGGGATACCCCTTTTAAAAATCTTTTGTCTTTGGCGGGGACAGCGCAGATGTCATCCTTATCGGAAAAAAATGTACCCGGGATAGACATCCCTTGGGTTTTTTGGGGTTCCAAACTGGTGGCGAAGCGCTCGGGGTCTTTCGATTTCAAAAGGAGCAGATGGGGCTCTTTTTAAGCAGTCATTGAAAAGGTTGTAAGAACGGAAGACTCATTAGCTGGCGGACTCGGGAGGCCACGGATTTGGTTTTTTTGCGCCTTCCTGTTTAGTCATCATATGTTCGTACGCAAATTTGGGAGGAAAGCTGAGAGGTGGAGGATTGTAAAACCTGAACAGACAATGAGGTAGATTTTTTGGACTTTGGCAGAGGGCACTTTGGGAAATTAACGAGGTGAGTTCAAGGGAAAAAGAGAGATTTCCTGCCCGCATTTCCCCAATGATGTCTTACTAAAGGGTGAAAGGCAACTTTGGGTGGGGGGTTTAAAAACGAGAACCTTGTAGGTCCCCAAGGTGATTGGGTTTTTTATCGTCTGCGGGTGATGCAAAGGTCCGTGTACTCTGAGCTTCACTGGCCCCGGGTGCACAAAAAAAGGGAAAGAGCCCGGTGAGGTGCGGCTGGGGGCTGTGCGTGCGGTCCAGGTCCGCGTATAAGGCAAGAGCGCGTTGGGAAAGGGGAGCCCAGTGGTTTCAGCTGACGGGTTAGCCGCTGGGTAGTGAGTAGGAAGAGGGATGGTCGCCCCCATCGGACTGCTGATAGGCGTGCTTGTGGGGCCACCCCAGGTGGAGCCCGTGGACCATTGCAGAGAAGGACCTCCAGTTGGGAAAATAGAGGCATGCCAGGACGTTGAAGGTGGAGAGTGAACATGTTCGAACATTGAGGTGGGGCCTGTGCAGGGTCGGGTCCAGGGCTGGTTGCGACCTGGTGGGTGGCATGCCATGAAGATAGTGCCTGGGGGTTTGGGCTTCCCAGGTAAGGGTCAAACTGCGCCAGATCCCCTGGAGGAGAAGGGGCAGGCGGGCTTGTTATCGGATCAGCGTTTGGTGCAGTCCCCTTTGCTTTAGCCTGTGGGCTAGTGCCAGTTGGTGTTTGCAGGGTGGGAGGCAGAAGGCATGTGGCCAGGGGCACTGGGGAATCCAGGCTGTGTGTAGGCGCCATTTTCCTCCAGCACGTCTTGCTGGGATGCCGGACTATGTGCTAGAGCCTCCCCTGGGGATTCCCCCGAGATCGCGGTGTAAGCTCCAGCGCGCGGGCGCGGGGTGATCTCACTGCCGGCCAAACCCCGGGCATCCGGCTGCTTTGCGGTACCTGCGGCGTCTGTGGAGCCCCGATGCGGCGGCTGTGGAGAAGTCATGGCCTCCGGGAGCAAGGAGGGAGCCGAGGCGCCGAGTCCCTGTGCCGCACGGTAAGCAGGCTCTTCGGCGGGCCGGCCACCCGCTACTTTCAGAGGAGACGCCAGTCCAGGGCCGTGGCGAGGTGAGGGCTCGCGGCTACCCAACATCCATTGAGCTGCCCCCTGTGATGTCTGGCGGGGGACCTTGATGCGGGATTGCTGGCAGGGAGCCGCCGCCATCTTGTCGGGCCCCGCGGCCTGCGGTGTCCGGGCGGGCTGACGGCGGGAACGGGTGGAAAAAGGTCCCAATGTCGCCTGAGGGTGATAAGGGCCGGGTAGAGGACCTCAGGTCCTTCTTTTTGGTCGATTTCCCCATTGTTGTGAAGCAGGGCCAGCCAAATATATACGGTGGTGCAGGGAGCTCAAAGACAGCACGTCTTTACTCCTCCATGTCCAGGACATGCCCCCCCAGATTTTGGGCAGATTTTAGTTTGGATGTTGGTGAAGATTTTGGTGCAGAATTTGTTGTAGATTTTGGGCAGATTTTAGTGTGGATGTTGGTGAAGATTTTGGTGCAGGTTTTGCTGTAGATTTTGGTCCAGATTTTGGTGCAGAATTTGTTGTAGATTTCGGGTAGATTTTAGTGTGGATGTTAGTGAAGACTTTGTTGTAGATTTTGGCCCAGATTTTGGTGCAAATTTTCTTGGAGTTTTTGGGCAGAATTTTGTGTGGATGTTGGTGGCAATTTTGGTGCAGATTTTGTTGTAAATTTTGTGCAGATATTGCTTCAGATTTTGGTTCAGACTTTGGTACAGATTTTCTTTCAGAATTTCGGCAGATGTTGGTTTATACTTTAGTTCAGATGTTGGTGGAGATTTTGGTCCAGATCTTGGTGCAGATTTTCTTGTAGATTTTGGGCAGATATTGCTTCAGATTTTGGTGCAAATGTTGGTGCACATTTTGATACAGATTTTCTTTTAGAATTTCAGCAGTTGTTGGTTTACATTTTATGTATATTGTTGCCACACCAGTGTGCACCTGTGCTCATTTTTAAAAAAAAAAAAAAATATTTTTGGATGTGCAAAGCCAAATATCATTTTCTAGCTTGTGTATGGGGGAGTGGCTGCCTTTGTTGGTTTTTCGCACTCCACCCACCTGCACAGGTTTTTAAATCTAATGTAGTGCACCTGGTAGCTGGTGCCTTCACTCCCTGAAGTGTGTAGGTCTGAACAGGCCCTAAAGAGAGGAAACATTAGTGTAGGAGCCACCTGCATTGAGGTCCGTTGAAGTTTTGGAGGTGGCTTAAGCAGTTTTGATAAAAAAAAAATGTGAACTGAGAACCTCAAAATTTTTCATGTACCTTAGGTAGCAGAAATGCTTTTTCAAAAAATTCCTATGTGCCTTTTAATAGTTCTTTTAGTTGATAGTGTGCTACTGATATTGGAATGTGTATGTATATTGTTGCCGCACCAGTGCGCACCTAGGCTCATTTTTTTCAAAAAAATATTTTTGGATGTGCAAAACCATATATCGTTTTCTGGTTTACATTTTAGATCAGAAGTTGGTGCATATTTTGGGCAGATTTTAGTGTGGATGTTGGTGAAGATTTTGGTGCAGGTTTTGTTGTAGATTGTGGGCAGATATTACTTCAGATTTTTGTGCGGATATTGGGGCAGATTTTCTTGTACATACGGGTGCAGATTTGGTTCAGGTTTTAGTGCAAATTTCAATGCAGAATTTAGTACAGATATTACCCCATTTAAGTACATAGGGAAAATCTGAAGTAACTCTTTTGTGATCAAGAACCCTTATATGGTTCAAAACGCATAAGTCTATTTTCCTTTCAACCTGCATTTATTTAGCTGTTTGCTTTTGGCTTTTTTTCTGTTAAATAAAATACCAGCTTTTATTCTAAACACGCGGGACGGTCACTTTGCTTTAGAGTCTGTGATAGCGTGATGTAGGTCAATTTCCACCATGTGGACATGAGAAGTGTAAAATCCCATCCACATGGCGAATACTGTCATTTCCTGTGTACAAATCCACATGGAAAATCTTCAGCAAATCTGTCCCACCTCAAAGTTAGTTTGGGGCTGAAGAGATTTAGTTTGCATCATAGGAAGCGTTAAGAGAGAATATTCGCCATTGAGAGCGCAAATCCCGAGTCGGATCCATGATATAGAATTAAAGAGGAAGAAGATGGGGGAGGGGGCGTCTGGAGGAAGCGGACCATTCCTTTATGCAGAATTCATTGGTAATGGAATATGGAATGAGTTGTCAGTGAATGTAAAATTTAAGGTCTTATTAATGTGGCGGATGAGGAGCGCCGCGTCTGCCCGATGAACTGATGAATTTTGCAGAAGCTCGGCTCCATTCTTGTCTTCTATAAAATCAGGGAATTGACCTCAGAGCAGCAAGTTTTAAGGCTCAAGGTCTTCCTGAATACACCGGAGTCAGACAAAATGGCTTCCGAAGACCTGCGCGGGATCAACATAGCTATAGAGGACCC
This sequence comes from Phyllomedusa bahiana, assembly GCA_025379985.1. Lineage (NCBI taxonomy): Eukaryota > Metazoa > Chordata > Amphibia > Anura > Hylidae > Phyllomedusa > Phyllomedusa bahiana. The sequence continues at coordinate 10,391 of JAODAL010024882.1, read as the reverse complement.
CGGGTCATGGACTCTCGCTCATCACAGCAAGGTCCGGTCCAGTCTCTTGTTATAGTCCCATCATCATCATCATCATTTGGTTGACCTATCAGTACATGTAGATGTATTTGTCCTCTATACTTCAGAATTGGGGGTCATGACCATAGCTGCCTCTCTATTGAGACCTAGACTTCAGGATCTGGGGACGTGACCATAGTCAGCTCTATGGAGACCTAGACTTCAGGATCGGTCGCCGTGACCATAGTCATCTCTATGGAGACCTAGACTTCAGTATCAGGGGCTGTGACCGTAGTTGTCTCTCTATGGAGACCCAGACTTCAGGGTCGGGGGCCGTGACCATATTCATCTCCCCCATGGAGACCTAGACTTCAGTATCAGGGGCTGTGACCGTAGTTGTCTCTCTATGGAGACCAAGACTTCAGGGTCGGGGGCCGTGACATTTGTCTTCTATATGGAGACCTAGACTTCAGTACCTGGGGCTTTGACAGTAGTTATCTCTCTATGGAGACCCAGACTTCAGGATCGGGGGCCATGACCGTAGCCACCTTTCTATGGAGACCTAGACCTCAGTATCGGGTGCCATGACCATAGTCATCTCTCTATGGAGACCTAGACATCAGGATCGGGGGCTTCAAAATGGGGGCCGTGACCAGAGTCGCCTTTCCATGGAGACCTACACTTTAGGATCAGGGGCCATGACCATAGTCACCTCTCTATTTAGACCTAGACTTCAGGATCAGGGGCTGTGACCATAGTCATCTCTCTATGGAGACCTAGACATCAGGATCGGGGGCTTCAAAATGGGGGCCGTGACCAGAGTCGCCTTTCCATGGAGACCTACACTTTAGGATCAGGGGCCATGACCATAGTTACCTCTCTATTTAGACCTAGACTTCAGGATCAGGGGCCATGACCATAGTCACCTCTCTATTTAGACCTAGACTTCAGGATCAGGGGCTGTGACCATAGTCATCTCTCTATGGAGACCTAGACTTCAGGATTGGGGGTTTGAAAATGGGGGCCGTGACAAGAGTTGCCTGTCCATGGAGACCTACACTTTATGATCGGGGGCTATGACCATAGTCATATCTCTATGGAGACCTAGACTTCAGTATCGGTTGCCGTGACCATAGTCACCTCTCTATGGAGACCTAGACCTCAGTATCGGGAGCCGTGACCATGGTCAACTCTCTATGGAGACCTAGACTTCAGGATCGGGGGCTTCAAAATGGGAGACGTGACCAGAGTTGCCTGTCCATGGAGACCTACACTTTAGGATCGGGGGCTGTGACCATAGTCATCTCTATATGGAGACCTAGACTTCAGGATCGTGGGCCGTGACCATAGTCATCTCTCTATGGAGACCTAGACTTCAGGATCAGAGGCTTCAAAATGGGGGCCGTGAACAAAGTCGCCTGTCCATGGAGACCTACACTTTAGGATCTGGGTCCGTGACCATAGTCATCTCTCTATGGATACCTAGACTTCAGGTTTGGTGACTGTGACCATAGTCATCTCTCTATGGAGACCTAGACTTCAGCATCGGATGCCGTGACCATAGTCATCTCTCTATGGAGACCTAGACTTCAGGATCGGGGGCTGTGACTGTAGCTGTCTCTCTGTGGAGACCTAGATCTCAGTATCGGGGACTGTGACCATAGTCATCTCTATGGAAACCTATATATCAGTATCGGTTGCCGTGACCATAGTCATCTCTCTATGGAGACCTAGACCTCAGGATCAGGGGCTGTGACTGTAGCTGTCTCTCTGTGGAGACCTAGATCTCAGTAACTGGGGCCTTGACTAGAGTCGCCTCTCTATAGAGACCTAGACCTCAGTATCTGGTACCGTGACCAGAGTCATCTCTCTATTGAGTCCTTGACCTCAGTAACTGTGGCCTTGACCATATTCGCCTCTCTATGGAGACCTTGACCTCAGTATCAGGAGCTGTGACCACCTTTGCCTCTCTATGAAGACTCTGGTGGGTGGGAACTGATGAACCGGGGCTCAGCAGAATTCTCAGAACCCCATCAGATCAACAAATGGGAAACATGAATTGAGAAAACCCCTTGAATTAATAATAATAATAATAATAATAATAATAACCCCGAAGTTCTGCCCCTTCCACTGTTTCAATTTTTCGTTGCCATAAGCTCTCTGCTTCTTGTCAGTGAATGGGAAGTTCTGATGGTTTGTTCTGATGTTTAGCGGAGATAAAATGTATCAGTCAGAGGTGCACATAGAAGATACATTGTGACAAGCCCAATAGACGAGTAGGACTGGCTGCAGCCCCCACACAATGAATGTGTCCATTCACTGACACCAAGCAGAGATCTGGATACTCAGTATTTTATGGACTTCAAACTTTTCTTCAGATTTTTGCAGCTTATCTGCTAAACACAGGGAGAGGTGAAGTGAGGTGGGAGCCGGGAGACCCGAGGTTGTATCGCTTGCTTCATCCAGTTCACACTGCGGAGAAACCAATAACATCAAGATTATTATTATTTATGTTAAAACATTTCTCCCCAGGCACCGAACATACAAGGGGGGGAGGTCATATACATAACGTGAGACCAAGCAAAGTACAATGGCAACAATAATTGAATAACAACTGGTGCAAAGGACAGAGGACCCTGCCCACAAGAGCTTACGATCTAATGGAGCACAGTGTCAGCAAAGAGGAGGGAGATGGGTCATATTCTCAAAAAATCTTGGGCCCTATGGGCAAAAAAAGGGTTTTAGACCTAAATAGTTTTCATACATGTGGCCCTTAGTGTGACATGTATGAACGGGGCTGTGACAGCTTCCTGGAGTCAAAAAGTCTCTAGACATAGGAGCAGTCACACTCCAAAATTAGGTGCGATAAGCACCAGCGCAACACTTATTAGTGCTCCAAAGATTTGGGACGCCCTGGTGGCATCACACCACATTCATAGGATTACACACATTTATGATTCCTTGATCCCCAAAACCCAAAAGAACATTTTGATCAGCCAGACCAGGGGAAAGGTGGGGCCTGAACCAGACTTGTGGTATTGGCTCACCTGCCCCCGTATGTATGACCTGCAGGAAAACACCAGCCAGGGTAAAGGTGGTGCCTGAGCCAGATTGTGGTATTGGCTCTATACCCCTTTGTATACCTGTAGAAGAAAGCCAGGGGAAGGTGGTGCCTGACCAACTTTGGATTGGCTCTAACGCCCCGTATTATGACCCGCAGAAGAAATGCCCTACCAGGGTAAAGGTGGTGCCTGACCAACTTGTGGTATTTGGCTCTACACTGTCCTGTATGTAACCGCAGAAGAACAGCCAACCCGGGTAAAGGGGGGTCCTACGACTTGTGGTGTTGGCTTCATGCCCTGTATGTATTACCCCAGAAAACGACCAGGGGAAAAAGGGGGTGACTGACCAGACTTGTGGATTGGCTCACACTCCCCGTATTATGACCTCAAAGAAACGACCAGGGGAAAGGTAGTGCCGAGCCAGACTTGTGGTATTGGTCTACACTCCCCGTAGTATGACCTGCAGAAAAACTTACCAGGGTAAAGGGGGGTGCCTGAGCCAGACTTGTGGTTTTGGGTCTACACGCCCGTATTAGCCTGCAGAAAAAACGACCCGGGTAAAAATGGTTCCTTGCCGCTTTTGGTATTTGGGTCTACATGCCCCCGTATGAAGACCGCAGAAAAACACCAGACCGGGTAATTGGTGCGACCCGACTTGTGGATTGGCCTACACGCCCTGATGTATGACCTGCAGAAGAACAGCCCCAGGGTAAAGGGGTGCCCGAGCCCCACTTGTGGTATTGGGGTTCAAAACGCCCTGTAGTATACCTGCAGAAGAACAGACCGGTAAGGTGGTGCCGACCCGACTTTTGGTTTGGCTCTACACTGCCCTGTATGTTGACCTGCGGGGAACAGACCTGGTAAAGGTGGTCCTAGCCCAAAGTGGATTTCCCCTAACCCGCCCTGTTGAAACCTGCAGAAGAAAGACCAGGGTAAAGGTGGGCTGAGCCAGCTTGTGGTATTGCTCAAAACGCCCTGTATGAAGACCCGCAGAAAACAGACCGGGTAAAGGGGTGCCTAGCCAGACTTTTTGGATTTGCCTACACCCCTTAGTAGACCCGCAGAAAACAGCCCGACCCGGGGAAAGGTGGTGCCAGTCAGACTTGGGGGATTGGCTCTACACTGCCCTGTAGTTGACCTGCAGAAGAAAGACCAGGGGAAAAGGTGGTGCCTGAGCCAGAATTTTTGATTGGCCTACACTGCCCTGTATGTATGACCGCAGAGGAACAGCCAGACCAGGGTAAAGGGGTGTCGGCCAGACATGTGGGATGTCCTTACATTTCCCTGATGTATACCTGCAAAGCACAGCCAACCCGGGTAAAGGGGGTGTCTGAGCAGACTTGTGGTATTTGCTCTACACGCCCCTTTTGTAGGGGCCCGCAAAGAACAGACCAGGGTAAGGGTCCTGAACCCGACTTGTGGATTGCCCTACACTGCCCTGTATGTGTGACTTGCAAAGAAAAAAGACCAGGGAAAGGGGGTGCCTAGCCAGACTTGTGAATTGGGTCTACACTGCCTTTTGTATGCCTGCAGAAGAAAGACCGGGGGTGGGTGGGCCGACCCAATTTGTGTATAGCTTACACCCCCTGGTATGCCCCTCAAAGAACAGCCCCAGGTAAAGGGGGTGCCTGACCAATGTGGTAGGGCTCACACTCCCTGTATGATCCCTGCAAAAGGGAACAGACCAGGGAAAAGGTGGTGCCTGAGCCAGACTTGTGGTATTAGCTCTACACTGCCCTGTATGTATGACCTGCAGAAGAACAGACCAGGGTAAAGGTGGTGCCTTAGCCAGACTTGTGGTATTGGCTCTACACTGAGCCTGTATGTATGACCTGCAGAAGAACAGACCAGGGTAAAGGTGGTGCCTGAGCCGACTTGTGGTATTGGCTCTATACTGCCCTGTATGCATGTTACTTATCCTGTACTGATCCTGAGTTACATCCTGTATTGATCCTCCAGTGCTGCGCTCACTATTCTGCTGGTGCAGTCACTGTGTACATACATTAATTATCCTGTACTGATCCTAAGTTAAATCCTGTATTATCCTCCAGAGCTGCACTCACTATTCGCTGGTGCAGTCACGTACATACATTGCTTATCCTGTACTGATCCTGATTTTACATCCTGTATTATCCTCCAGAGCTGCACCACTATTCTGCTGATGCAGTCACTGTACATACATTACTTATCCTGTACTGATCCTGAGTTACATCCTGTATTATCCTCCAGAGTGCACCACTATTCTGCTGGTGCAGTCACTGTTTTCATACAACATTATCCTGTAATGATCCTGAGTTACATCCTTTATTATACTCCAGAGCTGCACTCACTATTCTGCTGGTGCAGTCACTGTACATAAATTACTTATCCTGTACTGATCCTGAGTTACATCCTGTATTATACTCCAGAGCTGCACTCACTATTCTGCGGGTTTGCAGTCACTGAAACGTACATTACTTATCCTGTACTGACCTGATTTAAACATCCTGTATTATACTCCAGAGCTGCACTCACTATTCTGCTGGTGCAGTCACTGTACATACATTACTTATCCTGTACTGATCCTGAGTTACATCCTTTTATTATCCTCCAGAGCTCCCGCTCACAAATTCTGCTGATGCAGTCACTGTACATACATACTTATCCTGTACTGATCCTGAGTTACATCCTGTATTATCCTCCAGAGCTGCACTCACTATTCTGCTGGTGCAGTCACTGTGTTCATACATTACTTATCCTGTAATGATCCTGAGTTACATCCTTTATTATACTCCAGAGCTGCACTCACTATTCTGTTTGGTGCAGTCACTGTACATTACATTACTTATCCTGTACTGATCCTGAGTTACATCCTGTATTATACTCCAGAGCTGCACTCACTATTCTGCTGGAGCAGTCACTGTACGTACATTACTTATCCTGTACTGATCCTGATTACATCCTGTATTATACTCCAGAGCTGCACCACTATTCTGCTGGTGCAGTCACGTACATACATTACTTATCCTGTACTGATCCTGATTACATCCTGTATTATCCTCCAGAGCTGCGCTCACTATTCTGCTGATGCAGTCACTGTACAAACATTTCTTATCCTGTAGTGATCCTGAGTTACATCCTGTGTTATCCTCCAGAGCTGCACTCACTATTCTGCTGGTGCAGTCACTGTGTTCATACATTACTTATCCTGTAATGATCCTGAGTTCCATCCTTTATTATACTCCAGAGCTGCACTCACTTTTCTGCTGGTGCAGTCACTGTACATACATTACTTATCCTGTACTGATCCTGAGTTACATCCTGTATTATACTCCAGAGCTGCACTCACTATTCTGCTGGTGCAGTCACTGTACATACATTACTTATCCTGTACTGATCCGGAGTTACATCCTGTATTATACTCCAGAGCTGCACTCACTATTCTGCTGGTGCAGTCACTGTACGTACATTTATTTCTGATCCTGTACTGATCCGATGAATTATATTCTTGGTATCTTTACACCAGGATAGCTGGGATCTTGACAATGTATCTGCTGCGTTATAGGAGCGCAGCTCTGCAGGTGTCTGGATGTCATTTTACTTAGTGAGATAAATAAAACTTTATGAAACATTTTATAGACTTTTTGTTTCCTCAGAAACTTGAGTTGGGAAATTCCAGAAGAAAGGTTTTATCGCCATCTAGTGACAATTGAGAGGAACTTCAGATACAACCTGAGCCGGAGCAGGACGAGATCTGGACGTATCTACACGATGAAGACTGTGTTCACTGACAGCAAGCAGAGATCCTGAGCGCTTCATGTTAGAGGTGATGGAGGTCGGTCTGGATCAGGGCTTCTTACATTACATTATACCTGGGTCCGTGGCGTCTGTCGTTGGCGCCGCCCCTTAGGACGGATAATCCGGCGCCGCGAGGACGGAGGGGTCTATTCACTTCCTGCTGCATCTCGGACGATCAATAAGAACATAAACATAACGACTCTGATGAACGCGATCAATTCCTCGGGAGATCATTGACGAATCCGTACTGAACTTGCCAGAGATAACGAACAAGCGGCGGGCGATGCGTGCGCCGCCTCCCATCACTCACTGACAGCGTGCATTCCCATGTAAGAACCTGCTGCCATCCAGTAAACCGGCAGGACCTGGAGAAGCCAGACTATTGGACCCTCTGAGATGCTGGACTGGGTCGGATTCAGTTGGTTGGTCACAAATCAACCTCTATAATGACCATTGCATAAATCATCACCCCCTGATGCAGGGAGGCGTCCTCTATAATGACTATTGTTTAAATCATCACCCCTCTATCAAAAAAAAATCAGGCACCTGATGACAAAATTCACCAAACGGAGACCTGTCTGTAGAGCACGAGGTGCAGACCCCAGTGAGAGGCATAAAGGGCAGAATGTTCTGTAGGACACTGAGCACGGGGATTCTGCCACAGACTTTTCAGGGCCTCGAACACCCAAAGCATCGGGCCCCGCTTATTATCCTTCCTTGCATCATTTTGGGAGAACCCTTTTTTAATAAGATGTGATCAGGGCCCCTGAGAGGAGATCTGCAATTACTGCCCTGATGGTGCCCTATGATCCTAGAGTCCCATGGAGAGTGGGGTCCATATGTGTGAGGAGAGAGAGAGAGAGAGAGAGAGAAAGAAAAAGAGAGAGAGGGAAAGAGAGAGAGAGAGAGAAAGAGAGAGATAGAGAGAAAGAGAGACGGAGCAAGAGAACGAGAAAGAGAGAGAAAGAGAGAGATGGAGATAGAGCGAGAGAAAGAGAGAGAGAAAGTGGGGAGAGAGAAAGAAGGAGAGGGAGAGAGAGAAAGAAAGAGAGAGACAGAGAGAGAGAGAGAGAAAGAGAGAGAGAGGGAGAGAGAGAAAGAGAGAGAGAGAAAAAGAGAATGAGAGAGAGAATGAGAGAGAGAAAGAGAGAGGGGCGAAAGAGAGAGAGAGAGAAAAGAGAGAGAGAGGAGAGAGAGAGAAGAGAGGAGAGACGGAGGGAAAAAGAGAGAGAGAGAAAGAGAGAGAAAGAGAGATAATGTGAGATATGGAGAAAGAGAGAGACAGAATGAGAATGAGAGAAAGAGTTTGTGAAACAAAGAAAGAGCGAGAGAGTGGGAGAATGTATGTGAGAGAGCAAGAGAGAATGAAAGAGATAGAAAGTGTGAGAGAGTCAATAATGAGTGAAAAAGAGTGGGAGAGAAAGAGAGAGAGTGAGAGATAAAGAAAGTGTTAGAGAGAGAAAGAGAGAAAGAGAGATAGAGAGAGAAAGAGTGAGAGAGAGAAAGGGAGATAGAGAGAGTGAGAGTGTGTGCGTGAGTGAACAATAGATTGTGTGTGAGAGTGAGAGACAGAGTGATAGAGAGAGAGTGTGTGAGAAAGAAAGAGAGAGAGTGAGAGAAAGAATGATATCGAGAGAGGGTGAAGAGAGAAATTATGTGTGTGTGAGATAAAAAGAGAGAGTGAGAGAATGTATGAGGGAGAGAGTACATGAGAGAGAGTGAGAGCTAAAGTCAGACAGAAGTTGGGAGAGAAAGAGAGAGTGAGAAAGAAAGAAAAAGAGTGAGAGAGAGGGAGAGAGAGTATGTGAGAGCGTGAGAGGGAAAGAAAGAGTGATTACAAGAGAGGGTGAGGAGAGAAATAATGTGTGTGAGAGAGTGAAAGATATACTGAGAGAGATATCATGAAAGAGAGAGTGAGAGAGAGAGACAGAGGGAGTGTGTGAGAGAAAGAGATTGATGGCGAGAGAGTATGAAAGGGATTGTTTTTGTGAGAGAAAAAGAGAGAGAGAGAAAGAGAGACAGATAAAGAGAGGGTGGTAGATAGAATGAGAGTGTGTGAGAGAAATAGTGTGAGGCAGGGAGAGAGAAAAAGTGATAAAGAAAGAGAAATAGAGTGAGTCAGAGAGAAAAAAAAGGGAGTGTGAGAGAGATAAAAAGAGAGAAAGAGTGAGAAAGAAAGCAAGAGATAGTGTGTGAGAGAAACAGAGAGAGTGAGTGAGAAAACAAGAGAGTTATAGTGAGAGAAAGAGTGATAGAGTGAGGGAAGAGAGTGATAACGAGAGACAGTGAGAAAAAGATTGCTTTTGTGAGAGAAAAAGAGAGAGTGAGAGAGTGTGTTAGAATGAGAGATAATGTGTGTGAAAGAATGAGAGAGGGTTTGAGAGTGAAAGATATGAGAGAGAAAGAGTGTGTGTGAGAGAGAGTGCATAAGAAACAATGATAGATGAAGTTAGAGTGATAGTGTGAGGGATAGAGTGAAAGATAGAGTGATAGAGAGAGGGAGAGAGAAATAGAGGGAGAAAGGGAGACAGGGAGATTGATAGAGTGTGTTAGAGAGCAAGATTGTGAGAGTGATAGAGAGAGAGATTGTGTGTGTGAGAGTGAGAGCATTAGAGAGGGAGAGAGAGCAAGTGTGTCAGAGAATGAGAGACAGTAAGGGCATGTCCCCATGGCACGGGTTTGCAGCCGGTTTTTTTTAGCCCTTTATGGTTTTTTCAGACCGCCCGAAAAAACCTCCGAAATGAGCAGAAAGGGCCTATGGAAAACCCGGCAGCAGTCCCCCTGTCCCACGCACGGGGTTTTTCCGTCCGGGGGGTTTTTCCACCCGCAAAAAAATTTTAAATCATAATCTTTCGTCCGGTTTTCGGACGGAATCTGTGCGGGAACGCAGCCTAAGAGAGCTAGAAAGAGTGAATGTGAGAGGAGTGAGAGAGAGAGTGAGAGATTGTTAGAGAAAGAAAGTGAAAGAAAGAGTGAGTGTGTGAGAGTCAGTGAAAGAGTGAGTGTTAACAAGAAAGAGAGGATAAGGAAGAGGCGTGTGTAACAGAGACACTGTTAAGAAGTAATAGAGAATAAAGTGATAGAGAGAAAAAGAAGGAGAAAGTGTCTGAGGGTTTGAGAGAGAGAAACAGTAAGATAAAGTGTGAGAAAGAGTGTAAAAAAAGAAGAAAAAAATGAGAGAAAATTGAGATAGATGAGGTAAGAGGGGGAAAGCGAAAAAAATAGAGGGAAGAAATAGATTAATAAAAAAATATGTAATAGGGAAAATAGTTGATAATAAAAAAAAATAGATAGATATAGATAGATAGATAGACAGATAGATAGACAGACAGATAGATAGATAGATAATATAGAAAATATTTAAAAGATGATAATAGATAGATAGATAGATAGGAAAGAAAAAGATAATAGATAGTAGAATGAATAGATAATAATAGATAGATAATAGATTGAGATAGATAGATAGATAGAAATAGATAGTAGTAGATAATAGGGAATAGATAGATAGATAGATAGATAGAGGCATGGATAAAGATAGAAAAAAGAAAGATAGAT
>JAODAL010024881.1:0-59685 GCA_025379985.1 Phyllomedusa bahiana | reverse complement strand
AAACATTTTTAATGAAAAAAGGGTTTTTTTTAGTCCTTTCTCAGAATGGAGATTTTTCTAAATTGCTAGAAACCTATGAATTCCTAGAAAGTGCTTTGTTCGCACCACGGAAGCATCAGTGCTCTATTTGATATGACAGTAAAGTGATTTATGACATAATTTTTGCTGAGAGGGGAATGGCTGTGATTCTTCACTTCCCATCCTGCATTGTCCATTGTTCTTCTCATGTAGTGAGCTGAATGTCCTGGTCTGTGTCACACCTATGTAAATGAAGCCGTCTCCATGTATGGATCCACTGGGCCTCTTACTAGCAGCTTGTGTATTTATGAGTGATTCCTATGACAGAGTGGATGAGCCTGGTGTCCCGCTGTGCAGATGGCTTGGTCACATTGTTTACATCACAATTAAGTGTACTGAGTATTTTGGTAGCAGATGGCCATACACTTCTAGGACTTTTCGGCTTGTATTTGGGCTCAATATTAGAACAATAGCATAAAAATGTGAAAAACTAGCTACCGAGACATTGTCCGTAAGTAAAGACATTACCACTGGACTAGTTTTATGTGACTTATCTTATCTACAGTAGTATGTTTAGTAGCACTTACTGTCTCACTGATAACCTTGCATAGGATGTAATAAACAAATGCTATCTCCTTTCTTTCATTCAGTGATTTTTTTTTTTTAAATGAGATATAAATACATTAATTAAGATTTTTACAAAAATGAGAATATTAAAAATAGACAAAATTAAATGAATAGACTTGCTATCAATGAATATATTATAAAAACAAATGGCAATAAATACATGGCAATGGCTGGACAATAGACTAAACTCAGCAGGCTTCCTACTGGGTTCAGTCTATAGTCCAGCCATTGAGTTGTAAGTTTGGCCTTTGTTGTGTTTTTGAGTAAATAATGTCCCATTTTTCTGTGATTTTTCTGTAAATGGCTAGTGTAGGAACTCACAAGATACGAGGAACCTTGTCATGGTTTGTGAGCTTGTGGGATATAGTGGCCACTGAATCAACTAATACCTCATATTTGATATTTTTCCAGTATGTCATTTTTTGCCCTAAATACTGGGGAGCAGAAGGTGTGAGTATTTTGTGTTTGACACCTGAAATGTGCTGGGCAGCCGCCTAATTGAATAGTAGAGGGGTCATCATAGGTTGTAAGCCAGCATACTGCACCACACGTATCTGTGTAAATGGCACCCTTTGTATCGCCTTATCTATATGCCATTATAATACTATCAGCCCTTATGCATAAAAGACACATGATTGATTGTCTTATCGGTATTTTTGCATTTGTACAGTCTCCCTTTGTATGATATTGTGGCTTTTCTGCATACTGGTATGAGCTGGTACTTATCCAATGTTCAGTTTTTTTATTATTCAGTTGCCCTCCAAGCGGATGGGTATGTGAGCTACTGCTCATTAGCTATCTGCACCTGTTCTATCTCTCCCAGGTAGTATTGGGGCTTATATTGCCTCCTACTGGGATTGGTCTAGTATCCAGCCATTGAGCTGTAACTATGGCCTGTGTTTGTGATTTTCAGTAAATAATGTCCAATTTTTTTTTTGTGCTTTTTTTTATTTTTATTTTTTTTGTATACTACAGAGTAATAGCATTTTCTGGCCATAATATAAAACAAATCCGATCCATTCATGTATGACTAAATTGCTACAAATGTAGCATGTAAAAAGCAAGCAAAAGTACACAATCGATGTTGAGTAAAATAAGTTTTTCCGCACATAATAACCCTTCACAGTAACCAATGCAAGGGAAGACTGAACCAATAAAAGAAAGAAACGTATGAAATGAAGTGGTTTTTATTGGAATCTCCAGATATCTTGGTGGCCCGCACGTTCCACTCCACAGCTGGAATGGGAAATGCTGGTGAATTTCTATAAATACCGTCTTATAGTGTGTTTGCAGGATGGTGGCTTGAAAGCCGTAATGTTCCTCATTAAGGTAAGACAGCATGTAAGTGTGTGGAGACTTATACACTATTAGTTGCTCCACTAAAATTTAAATAGATTATAAAAGTTGCATGACATATGAGCTTGGACTCTGCAGCACATCCTATTGGCATTCCATCAGTCACATCCAACTCACTGCGCCTTGCAATGTTAATGGGATTAGAGCCAAATAGATATTCATCTGCAGGCAGCTGTTCCAGGGTGTTGCCCCTCCTCAATTCAGAGTGGAACTAGGACTCTGCAGGGTCCTAAAGCCTATTTCCCATGAGCCTTTTAGAATATATTTACATTTCAGTGGAGTAACTTATGGTTTTTGTCTCCACACACCTACCTGGTGTCTCTCCCTAATAAGGAACATTACCCCTTTCGAGCTATCCATAGAGCCGCTCAGCTAGTCAACCAGTAGTCTACTCTGTACTAATGAGGGGCAACACTCTGATATAGCTGTCTACAGATGAATATCTGGTTGGCTCTAATTCATTTACACTGCAAGGCTTAGTGAATAGGATGTGAATTGAGGAACACTACATCCAATAGGTGGCTCTGCTGAGTCCTAGCTTGTTTCCCATGAGCCGTTTAGAATATACAGAATGGTGGGTGATTTAGGCAGTGACTGCAGAGTAGGTTGCAGTGATATTACTTAAGCCATATTTACTATTTTGCCATAGGCAAACTTAAACTCTATCAGTTCTCAGTCTACAAAGCACTAAAACTTAACTTTTATTATGTACAACACTTAACCTCTATAACACACTTTAAAAATTTCTAATTATGAAAGAATAACTCATTTTCTATTATCAAATCTGGTAGACCAGGGGTCCCCAACCGCCGGTCTTAGCGCATGCCCTGCCGGTCCGTGGCGCCGGCTACACCTGATGCCGGCCGCCCGCTGTCTTTAGTCCGGGAGGTCGGCATCTTCTGTGCGCAGCCGCTGTATTCCGGCCGCGCACAGATAGCAGCTACGCTCAGCGTGCGGCTGCATTACAGGGAAAACAGGAGCGGTGCGTTACCGCCCCTGCTCTCCCTATCAATGTAGATGCGGCGCTCACTGAGCTCCACATCTGCAGCGATGAGCGGCGCAGGGGGTGTGATGAGCAGTGACGTCACACCCCCTGCGCCGCTCGCTGCTGCCGGGGAGGAGGAGCTCGGCAAAGGATCCGGGAAAGGTGAGTGGCTTCTTATTATTTTTTTTTTTTTTTTTTTATTGCCCTGGCTGCCTATTGGGGGCAGCTACGTATGTATACTACTTACTAACTGGGGGGCAGCTATGTATCACTACTACTGGGGGCAGCTATGTATCGATACTAGTGGGGGGCAGCTATGTATCACTACTAGTGGGGGGCAGCTATGTATCACTACTAGTGGGGGGCAGCTATGTATCACTACTAGTGGGGGGCAGCTATGTATCACTACTACTGGGGGGCAGCTATGTATCACTACTACTGGGGGGCAGCTATGTATCACTACTACTGGGGGGGCAGCTATGTATCGTTACTACTGGGGGGCAGCTATGTATCGTTACTACTGGGGGGCAGCTATTTATCGTTATTACTGGGGCAGCTATCTATCATTGCTACTGGGGCAGCTAGCTATCTATCATATCTACTGGGGCAGCTAGCTATATATCATAACTACTGGGGCAGCTAGCTATATATCATAACTACTGGGGCAGCTAGCTATATATCATAACTACTGGGGCAGCTAGCTATATATCATTACTACTGGGGCAGCTAGCTCTCATACCTACTGGGGCAGCTAGCTATATATCATTACTACTGGGGCAGCTAGCTATATATCATTACTACTGGGGCAGCTAGCTATATATCATTACTACTGGGGCAGCTAGCTATATATCATTACTACTGGGGCAGCTAGCTATATATCATTACTACTGAGGAAGCTAGCTATAAATCATATACTATGGGGCAGCTAGCTATAATATCATTAGCTACTGGGGCAGCTAGCTATATATCATAACTACTGGGGCAGCTAGCTATATATCATAACTACTGGGGCAGCTAGCTATATATCATAACTACTGGGGCAGCTAGCTATATATCGATACTACTGGGGCAGCTTGGTATGTATGGTTTCTACTGGGGCAGCTAGCTATGTATCGTTACTACTGGGGCAGCTAGCTATGTATCGTTACTACTGGGGCAGCTAGCTATGTATCACTATCACTACTGGGGCAGGATTGTATTATTACATATGTATATTATACACATGTATAATGCTGACCCACAGAGCTGACAATCAGTCAGGTTACCCCATACGATATCCCTAAATGACATGGTATACACTTTCTGGGGGTTTTTTTGTGTGTGATTCTAAACATCCAACCCCGCCCCCCACTGGGCCGTGGAAAAATTGTCGTGCATCAAACTGGTCCCTGGTGGAAAAAAGGTTGGGGACCGCTGTGGTAGAACACCACCTATTCTATCAGCAAGGAAACCTTATATATACAGGGATTTGCTAACTGCAAAAAGGATCCAAAAACATCTTACTTGGGCAATCATCCCTAATCTGATGGGCATGAAGCATATAAGGTTTCCTTGTGAGACCCTCTGCAGCAGGTAACTCGGTAGAAAGAGGTAGGAAATCACAAATTAAAATGTCATGCCTGACCTCCCCAACATGTTTCACCAGCTAACTGGCTTCATCAGGGGATAGAGGTCCAGTCCCATGTGGTCTAATTCATTTCCTTGTATATGGTCTTAGGTACACACTCTATTCAGCTGCTCACCAATTAGCCACCAGAGATTCAACAATGCCCATTCCTCCTTTCAAAACACACCCCTTTCTCTCCTCCATGCATGCGAATACCATTTACTGCCGCTGCGTTCTTATGACCAACATTCCTCAGGCAATTCCGCCATCTCCGTTGTGGGCTTCCGCCCTATCTTACCATACCGCTCACGCACACACACTGCACCAATAGATATTTCCGCCCTTACTGTGACAGACTTCCACCCAACTTCTCTCACATTACTGCGTCTGCGCGGCTCTCCTAAAATGGACTAAGCGGAATAGGTCCTACATTATGCGGCACACTGCTATCTGTGTCCCCTCCCATAAGTCTCTTCCCCCTCTGTGTCTAATGTACGTATTAATTTTAATAAAGCTTTGGGCCTTATGACACCCCCAACCTCCCTACCGCAATTCCACCTCCCACTCTCCCCACTACCTTTTCCTTTTTAGGGGCCGTTCACACAGCTTATTTTAGGCACGTATTCCAGCCATTACGGTAATCCACAGTTCTCATAGAGAACTATGGACTCCGTCTCTCCGACCCGCTCTACGAATCCGCCGGGCGGGGAGAAAGTGACATGTTCATTATCCCGGCGGGATACGCGCCGTGGATAATGAAAGTCTATGGGGCCGGGGAGCTGCGCCCCTGCCCCTTATTCCAGCCGTAATTGCGGGCGAAATTCGTCCCGCAATTATGGCTTGAATAAGCCGTGTGAACCGGCCATTACTGGTCTCAGCTAGTTACCGGGTTGAATCTTGGGTGGCTAATTGGTGTGTACCTTAGACCATATAAAGGGAAATGAACTAGACCACATGGGACCAGACCTCTGTCTCCTGATGAAGCCAGTTAGCTGGTGAAACATGTTGGAGGTCAGGCATGACATTTTAATTTGTGATTTCCTACCTCTTTCTACTGTGTAACCCGCTACAGAGGGTCTCACAAGGAAACCTTATATGCTTCACGCCCATCAGATTAGGGATGATTGCCCAAGTAAGTTGTTTTTGGATCCTTTTTGCAGTTAGCACATCACTGTATATATAGGGTTTCCCTGCTGATAGAATAGGTGGTGTTCCACCAGATTTGATAATAGAAAAGGAGTTATTCTTTCATAATTAGAAAGGGATACATTTATGAGACAAATTGAGAGGTTAGAAATCAGGTTTTTAAAAAGTGTGTTATAGAGGTTGTACATACCGTAATAAAGTTAAGTTTTAGTGCTTTATAGACTGAGAAGTGATAGAGTTTAAGTTTGCCTATGGTAAAATAGTAAATATGGGTTAAATAATATCACTGCAATATACTCTGGCCATGGAGCTCTCTTCCAGTCATTTCTATAGGAGTTCTGAATATAGTGGAGAAGCGCTATCAATTCCATCAGATTGTTGCTGATGAGTGTTCGTATGGCTCCTTCCCCTGAAGAACAAGGGTATGTTCACATGGGGTGGACATGATGTGACATTGTTCCAGATTTTCCCGCCGTGTTCGATATCTGAAGTGCTATCCTTGGATTTCTGCCATGGATTTGAACCTTGCAGCAGCCGTTTCAGCGCTGATTAGGGCGCGGTGTAGCCCCATTTCAGTGGTGCTAATCCATGTCACAGTTGAGCGACGTGGAATTTGCAGATATCTGTGACCAAGAATTTACATTCTCGGTTCTTTTCTTTTTAAGCATCAGCAGAAAAATACTTGATTGGGTAATTTGCAATGTGAACTACAGTGCACATATCACATTCAAATAAATGGGGCAATGACTTCCTGCAGATTTTGACATGGATATAAATTCTGCATCCAGACATGTCATGTGAACCTAGGCAGGATAACAGTTGGTCCATATGGGATGGAAGTAGATTGTTCCTGCATGTCTGTGCTGGTAAAATGAGTAGCGGGTTATGGTACCGGGCAAGGGGATAATATTTTACAATATGTCTCATTCACATGAAGTGGAAATTCTGCATGTAAATGGACTTGCCATGTGAATTCTTACATCATCAATATGTGTTGCACATTTGTCATCCCTTTTAAGATATAGAGGTAAAATCCATGGTGAAGCTCTAGAAAAATCCACAGTGCATTTTCAGCGCAAACATCTGCTTTGTGTGGAGCCAACCTAACGACCGTATCCTCTAGGCCAGCGGTCCCCAACCTTTTTTCCCACCTGGGACCGGTTTTATGCAAGATCATTTTTCCATGGCCCAGTGGGAGCGTGGTTATCGGGGTGTATTTATTAGGCGTGGGGTTATGGAGGCGGTTGAATGGGGGTTAAAATTACACACAAAAAAGCACAAACTGTATACTGTGGGGCAGGGGTGTCCAACTGCAGCCCTCCAACTGTTGGGAAACTACAACTCTCATGATGCCCACGGTTATAGATTATACAAATGCATGATGGAAGTTGAAGTTTCCCAACAGCTGGAGGGCCACAGTTTGACACCTGTGCTGTGGGGTAACCAGTATTTTATAACTTTAGACTGATTGTCAGCTCTGTGGGTCAGTATTATGTTAATCATGCTGACCCACAGAGCTGACTATCAGTCTGCAGTAATATTGATCAGCTCTGTGGGTCAGCATTATACATGTATATAATTAACATATGTAGCTCTGTCATTATAGGTATATGCCCCCTGTAGCTATTCTAGGTAGATATATGCCCCCTGTAGCCTCCAAAAAAAGTTACTTACTCACCTTTCCTGATGCCCTGCAGAGATGCTCCCTCCAGGAGCCGGCGTCCGGCGGGACCGAGCAGCGCAGGGGGGTGTCACGACACTGCTACATCACACTGCCTGCTCAGTGAGCGCTGTATCTACAACGATGGGGAAAGCAGGGACGGTAATGAACCGCCCCTGCTTTCTCTCTGGCGAAGCAGCTGCACGTGTATGCAGCTGCTAACTCTGCGCGGCTGGATTACAACGGCTGTGCAGAGTAGATGCCGACCGCCCGGGGCCGCGGACCGTCAGAGCATGCTTCGCGGCCCGGTGGTTGGGGACCCCTGCTCTAGGTTATACACTTATTACAATACAGTGCAGGTCCTACATCTGACCTATGGGGCTATTGGCTCGAATACCTAATACACAAAGGCTATTAATAAAGATGTCCCCAATGTTTGCTTTTCTCCATAGTGGCTAGCAGTGTGGCTTTTTCCTGGCCGCCTACATTCTTAAGCAGGCTCGCACTGGAAAATGGCTTCATTACCAATTTTAAACATGTAATCCTATAGGTGACTGAAACCAGTTTTTCAAGTTAGGAAAATGAAAGCGTGGGTAGAATTAAATAAGGGCTGGAAATAAAGCATTGCACGCTGAAGGGCAGTGTCAGTTTACAGGCGGCTTGCCGAGACCTAGCAGGGGCCATCTGGTTTAGATACCAACTTGATTAAATGTACAGAATCTGGTTTAGCTGCTATGGCAATAGTAAAGAGATAAAAATGTAATACACTATAAGACGCTGCAATCAGTTAAGCTCGGGGGGTTCTGCTCATCTGCTATGCAGTAGGTGCTATAGTTATATAGGGTATGGCAATAATTCTTACATTGTATGTTATCGTTTCACATGGATCTGTAACCAGAGAAGTTATCTAGACCAGGAACACGTGATACCCGCACGTTGTAAACCTGTCATTTGCATCACTGTGTCTGTTTTATTAATGACCTGGTGGTAACTGGATTATTCTTACAGGAAAACTTAAAGGGCTTAGCTTTCAACATGTAGGGAATGGTAAATAAAGACTTTTTTTTTCAAATCTATTGCTTTGTTTATTTTGCTTTGGTGATGAGATAAGAGAGATTTTATGTGCTCTGAGTTTCTCTGGTTACCATCCTACTCTACCCTTCTCTCTCTGCTCTTTGTCTTATCTGATAGCAGGGAGTGACGGTCACCACAGGTTGGCACAAACGACTGCCGGCAGCTTGAAAACACTGTGTGTTATTAACAAACAAAGGAGGTTAATCACTTTTAAATGTCTACTTTTGAGCTCTGAAGCCCTCTGCACTATAGATAAAATATCCTGCTCTTATGTCAGTGCAATTAGATGAGCTGTGAATACGGAGCTGATATGCTAATCACTGCTATAGAACCACCCACATCCTAACTAGGAAAAGAGAGGATGTATGAATGTAAAACTTCCTGTGGCTCTGTGAAACCGCTTAGTGTTTCTGACTGAAGACATGATTAGTAATTTGCCATTGATAATTCGTGCCCGAGTGAAATCCTTGTGACGACAACAATATTTCCAATAGTGCCTCTGAGGTGAGTGATTAGTGCACCACTTTAGTACAATAAATTATTCATTTGGGTTTCTCTTAGGAGTGAAATACACAGCATGGTTTCATTGGGGCTGCCGGTAAATTTGTGCAGCCTTTTGACGCCACGTACAGGGAGTGTTTCTTGGCCCATCATGGCTGTAACGAAACCTAAACATGTAGTCCAGCCTTACTGTCTAAATTTGGGTATTTCTCATTAAATGCTGTATGTCGTCATTATTGTAAATTATGGTTTGAAATGGAGGAATGTGATATATGCATTAATGTTTTGAAAGGACTGTTCCACATTCACTACTTTTTTCTAAAAATATTATTAAGTTGTGACTTATTCAGTAGATAAAGTAGCTAACAAAGTGTAGCTAATAAAGGGGTCAGAGACTTTACTCAAACTGCGGACTGCAGCGGCCAGACAAACACTCATACTGCAGAAGGGTAGTATTAATACTGTACATTCAAATGAATGGTGATCTGCGGTATTCATAGATGGAGTTTGATAGATTGAGAGTTGCTACTTATTAAAGGGATAGTCCAGTTTAATAAAATTAGAATTAAATAGGAGCAGAGTGGGGAAAAATAGAAAACAAAAGTGATGCTTACCTCCTGGTCCATTGCTGCTGCAGCTCCTGAGTCCCTGGGATTTGCGCCTCTTCACTCGATGTGCTCCCCACAGCTTTACAGGCGAAGCTTACTCTCCATTTGCTCACTATGGAGCGTGCGCCTCTCCTGTGGCACAGGGCATGAATGGGAAATGAAGAGCAGTGGATCTTGGGGAGTTTCAGAGCTGCAGGGGTGACAGAACAGAAGGAAAGTATCACTTTTTTCTACTTCTCCCCACTGTGGAGCCATTTTACTATCATTTTATTAAACTGGACAACCCTTGTAACAATTCTGTACTCTAGCTCATAAGAGGAGCCCTGAGTATCTGTAACTCTGAGGAACATTCATTTTGGTACCTTTTAAAGTTTGAACCGTCTCTGAGTAGGTTTGGGACGCTGATTCTGATAATGACCCCCGTTTTCCCCTGTTAATGCTAGTTTTGGAGATCTGGCATTGCCACCTTACCAAGTAGTATATGCTGCTGAAAGTGGGGATCACTCAATTCTGTGCTAAGGAAATTTTGGAAATTCATGTGAAAAAGAAAAGACGTAAATTTTAGAACATTTAAAGAACACATGCAAACAAAAAAATGAATGTGCATGAGAAAATTGAATTATTATCTGCACTATATATTAACAAATTAATTACATGAACAATGTAGAATCATATACTCAATATCAACATAAATGTATATCACTGCAAGCAGAAATAGAAGCTAGACTGCAAACTTATACAACATAATCTAAAAAAATATAGATTTATCTATATAGCAAATTATATTATATATATATATATATAATATTATATATATTATATAATATATATATATATATATATATTTATTTATTTGCTAAACAACTCAGCCAACGTGTAGAAAGTCCACAATTAGTAGACAACTGTAAAGGCAAGGTCAAGGGTATAGAAGAAATGGTGACTGGATCATGAATAGTCACTATACAAAAAGATAGGGAAATATCCCAATAGTGATAGAAAATAGGGCAAATTACAGTGAAAGATTGCAAAACAAGCACAGGTGTGTGTGTGTGTGTATGTATGTATATGTGTGTGTGTGTATGTATATATATATATATATGTATATGTATATAATATAACCGTATAAGCCTAGGCACCTACTTTTGCCACAAAAACCGGGAAAGCTTATTTACTCGAGTATAAGCCTAGGGTGAAAAAATGCAGCGGTATGGTTTAATTTTTTTAAAAAAAAAAATGGATACCAATAAATTTACTAGGCAGTTTTTTAAAGTCCCCCATAGGCAATTATAAAGGAGAATATGGGCCCATATGAGGTATAGGCAGGTATATGTCCCAAAAAGGCACTATTGGCCCCTACGAGGATATGGCGGTTTGGTCCAAACCCGGGGATGGGCAGGGGGTTAGGCAGGATAGGGCAGGTATAGGGGGCTGTAGGCAGGTTAGGCAGGTGTAGGGAGGTATAGGCAGTTAGGGAGGTATGGGCCGGTATAGGCACTGTAGGGAGGGTTTAAAGGGAGCTGAGGCAGGGATAGGGCGTGTGGAGGGATAGGGCAGCTGTAGGAGGATGGGGAGGTATAGGGCCGGGGTTAGGCAGGTTTAGGGGGGTATAGGGTCGGTGTGGAGGTATGGGCGGTTAGGGGGGCTGTTGGCAGGGATAGGGGAGGTATGGGGGGTATAGGGCCGGCTGGTTAGGCGTCTGTAGGACAGGTATAGGAATGGATGTAGGCAAGGTATAGGGCCGCTTAGGCAGGTTATTAGGGCCGGCGTAGGCAAGGTATAGGCCGGCTGTAGGCGCGTATAGGGCCGGCTATAGGCAGGTATGGGTCCGCTGTAAGGCAGCGTATATGGGCCGGCGTAGGCAGTAATGACCGGCATGTGGCAGGTATGGGCCGGCATTAGCAGGTATGGCCGCTGTAGGCAGGTATAGGGCGGCCTCATAGGCAGGTATAGGGCCGGCTGTAGGCAGGTTATAGGGCAGGTTATAGGCAGCTGTAGGCAGGTATAGGGCAGGTATAGGCAGCTAGCAGGTATAAGGCGCTGTAGGCAGTTGGCAGGTATAGGGCCGGCTGTAGGCGGTGTAGGGCAGGTATAGGGCTGTTAGGCAGGTATAGGCGGCTGTAGGCAGGTAATAGGCAGCTGTAGAAGGTTAGGTCGCTTTTGGCAGTTAGGCAGTTTAGAAAAAATAAACATCACTTACCGACTCCCGCTGCTCCGTCCCCTCGCCGATCGCTCCTAGCTGTCAGCCTCACGCGGCCTGTCTCGGGTCATCTCGGCATCAGGCGGGTGACGTCATAAGGCCGCGCCGTAGCAGGTGATGACATGCACGCTGCCTGTGCTGGGATCTCAGGACAGCAGCAGTCTGCGGTCCACGAGGCATGCGGAGCACGAGCGCTCGCTCTGCCCCGCCTAGTGGTATCCTTCACAATATGCGCTCCGGAATGTCCAGCCATCATACATGTCCAACATGTGCATATCAACCCAAGAACAAAAGCTAAAGACTTTGTGGCGGATCTGGTAAGTTTGTTTCATTATCCACAGTGAAGCGAGTACTGTATCGATGTTCACTGAAAGGCCACTCTGCCAGGAAGAAGCCATTGCTCTAAAAGAAACCTATAAAAGCCAAATTAATTTTTACTAATGCACACAGGAACAAAGACCTACATTTTGGGAGGCATGTGGTCTGACTGTGGTCTGACTAAACTAAAATTGAACTGTTTGGCCATAATGACCATTGTTACGTTTGGAGGAAAAAAGGAGAAGTTTGGAAGCCTAAGAACACCATCCCAACTGTCAAACACAGGGGTGTCAGCATCATGTTGTGTGGTTGTTTTGCTGCAGAAGGGACTGGTGCACTTCACAGAATAGATGGCATGATGAGGAAAGAAGATTATGTGGCAATACTGAAGCAACGTCTCAAGACATGAGCCAGGAAATTAAAGCTGGAGTAGAAATGGGTCTTCCAAATGGACAATGACCCGAAGCATACTGCCAAACTGGTTACAAAGTGGCTTATGGAGAACCAAGTCAATGTTTTGGAGTGACCATCACAAAGCCCTGATCTCAATCCTATTGAAAATTTATGGGCAGAACTGAAAATGCAGATGTGAGTAAGGCGACCTACAAACACGCTGGTCAGTGTATACTGCCGAGGCATAAACATGCATTACTCCGTGAATATGACAATTCATTGCTTTCTGTGTAATGTGTTTGTATTGTACGAGCGGGGGGACAAAGCGTAATCCATAGCTCTCTGAGTAGCTCTCGCTATGAAGTACCGTAATTGCGGCGCACATCTCGGCGGTAATACGCCGTGTGAACATAGCCTAAGGGCAATGCTAACCGAGAATAAATGAAATAGATCCAAACTCTGCAGAAGTATAAATGGCTTATAAATTCTCTCCTATTGCTGTCATTGTGTTATATGATAAATTAGTTTATCGACAAGCAGTTAGGGGACAAGGTACCATAGCTCTCTGAGTAGCTCTCGCTATGAAGTACCGTAATTGCGGCGCACATCTCGGCGGTAATACGCCGTGTGAACATAGCCTAAGGGCAATGCTACCAAATACTAATGAAATAGATCCAAACTTTTGACAGAAAGTAGTAAAAATGGCTTATAAATTCTTGTTATATTGAAATAAATATTTTGTTATCTAATGACAAAAATGGGTAAGGTTTATTCTGAGTTCGTCAGTTAGTGAGAAAAACATGTATATGTGTCTTTTTATACCGTGTATGTAAACTTCTGGTTTCAACTGTGTGTGCATCACACACACAGACACACACACAGACACACACTATATAAAATATTTCAAAATTGTTCATAAATTGGATTTGGGCCTTCCCAACTCCTATCGCTTAGATTCAGTTTGAATTTAATATTGACCCACATTTTAGGTGCACTGAACACTCTACTGAATCATGGAACTATTTTACACCAGAAATGTTCTTCGGAGTCTGTATAAGATCTCTGGGGTTTGTAAAAGGAATTCCTTCCTGATGCTTGTTGTCATTTAGATCAATAAAAGGATCAAGTGCTCAAACACTTTGATCATTCTCCTCATTGGTCAGGGCTGCCCAGCTATTTACTCCCGGTTGTAATGCAGCCCCAACAGCTAGGCCGCCTCTGTTTACAATCTGATAACAGCGAATCCCACCAGACTGCATTGACAGTAATGAGGTCTCTTGGGGCTCCAGTATTTCTTTCAGCAAGAATCACACTGCAGACTGAAACCCCCACAGATCCTTATGGCACATTTCTTTAAGATTCATCAACGCATAATGGATTGAAGTGGATTCTAAAGCAAGATCTGGGAATGTTGTCTATTACAGTCACTCACTAACCGAAATGAATAGAAAAATACCTTAAAGGGAATGTGTCATCAAAAATGACTTATTGTTTAAAGGGGTTTTATCGTTACAAAGATCATGTCTCAGATTATGGGGACAGTAAAAATAAGCACTTTTGTAATTGGGTTGCATTACCTCTGTCACTTGGTTTAGCAGATATCAGCTTCGCTGTAAATCTGTCTTCTATCTCTGCTGTTGCTGGTCAGAACGCCCCCTCGTCGATTCCTGTGCCCTAGACACGCCCCCTGCACTGTGATTGGCTGGCTGAGATTTCATTCAGCCTGTTGGGATATGCCCCTAGACAGGAAACGTCATGGCCATGCCCCCTGCGCTGTGATTGGCTGCCTGCACACTCTGTGTTTACTCCCCTCTGAGCTGTTAAAATCAATAGTGAAACCAGAGTCTGCTGGCTCTATGTACTTCTCGGCTCTAGGGGGAAGGATCTGGGCAATTACTGCCTGTTTAAAGGGCTTTTGCCAAGAGGTTGATTCACCTCCTCACAGGTTCAGTCCTTAAGCTGCTACTTTGAAAAGAGGGCGTTCTGTTCCTCAGATCGAATGCAAGCCCCGCCTCCTTATGACGTCATCTGTAGTGTATAACATAAGGATACAACACTGTGTCTGTGTGAGCTTCTTGTGTAGTGCAGTGCATAGGTGATCAGCTTGGCAAGCCAGAGGTTGGGAGTTCAAGTCCCATTGTTTTTTTTTTTTGTTTTTTTTTTTTTTTTATAAATTTTACAAATATGTAAATATATGAAAATATATGTGTAGACATCTATAATTTTATATATATACACACGCACACACAGAAAGCTCCCCTATATAGTGTCCATCCTCACGTCACACCAAGCACTTCCAACATAGTGATACAATGCATATACTCTCGGGGATGAGACATGATATAGGGGAGCTATGTAGTGTGTTTATATATAACATTATATATATTGACATATATATTTTAGGTTCCTCTTCATATGTGTAGAATTTAGGGGGGGGGGGGGAATATACCCTGTGAGGGGACTAGAACTCCAAATCCCTTCGTTGTAAAACCAACACTCTACCGCTACACCATCAGCCAAGTCAGTTACAGGTTGAGCAGGTTCTTCTCTCAAAGCTGATTTGCTCCGCTCCCCCACTGTTTTCACTCATATCACTGACAGCAAGCAGAGATCTTTACTTGAAGCTGACATTTGTCCTTGTATTGAGTAAAGGTCTCTGCCTGTTGTCAGTACAATTTGGTTGAATACCACTAGAACAGAAGTAAAAGCTGCTGGCTTTCAGTGTGTAAACTAAGAGATATAATAGATATAATAGGTGCTGCTGCAGCTGGTGGAGCCTCAAGGCTGCAGACATAAGCATGCAGGAGGCTACAGAGCTGTTATATCCAGACAACCCTCTGCATCCCCTGCTTCAAACAAAATGATGATGTCACAGTTCTTCAGTGAGGGGAGACGAGCCTCGTGGGAGGGGAGACACGCCTGCTGAGAGGAAGAACACGCCCCTGGATTTCAAACTCAATCTGAGAAAATTAGCAGAACAGCACGAGCAGCTCAAACGATAAATCCCCTTTAACTCACATTTTTATGTTAAACACATTTTTTAGGAATTTTTGGTTGTTTTTTTTTTATTTTCCAGATCACTTTCAGTATTTTTTATTGATTCTTAAGTCCTGCAGTTTTCACTTTGGCCACTAAGCCTCATAATTGTCTGACACTTCCTGTTCTGGTTAGAGAGCTTTTCAGCAGTGTCTGGTCATTATCAGTAAAAGCAGAGTCAACTAAAGGAGACACCATTGTGTACAGATAACACAGAATCCACCAGTCACAGCTCCCCCTCTCACTTCCCTGCACCGTGTGTTCTATCTAGGTCACAGAGAAGCCCCTGATCCATATTATTTTCCTCTCAGCCGGTTTCATTTCCTGATTGTAGATTTCTGTATTCGGCCGTCTATATATGATTGTGGGGACAGCGTTCTTGTCTGCACTGCTTTACCAGCAGTCAGAGAGATACTTTGCAGCAGCTTCATGCCCATAAGATTCTTAAGACCGTTTCTGTCCCATAGACTTGTATAGGAGAATTTTCACTGTGAAGGGATGGGGGAGAGAGGGGAGCTGTGACATCTCCTCTTGTGACTGGTGGATTCTGTGTTATCTGTCACATTGGTGTCTCCTTTCAGTTGACCCTGCTGTTACTGATAATGAGCAGACTGCTGAAAATCTCTCTCTATAGAACAGGAAGTGTCAGACGATTATTAGGCCTAGTGGCCAAAGTAAAAACTGCAGGACTTAAGAATTATTAAAAAAATACTGAAAGTGATCTGGAAAATTAAAAAAAACATAACCAAAAATTCCTAAAAAATGTGTTTAACATAAAAACACTAAACAAGAACTCATTTTTGATGACACATTCCCTTTAAGTCTATGGGACAGATTCTGTCTTTAGAATCCTATGTGCATGAAGCTGCTGTAAAGTATCTCTCTGACTGCTGTTAGAGCAGTACAAGCAAGAGTGTCTTCCCCACAATCATATATAGACGGCTGAATAGAGAAATCTGCAATCGGGAAATAAAAACGACTGAGAGGAAAAGAATATGGATCAGGGCCATGATTTAATAAGTAAAAAAAAAAATTTGCCGACAGATTCCCTTTAATACTAAATTTATAAGAATTGAAATGATAAAGAATGTTGTCATATGGAAGGAATTAGGATATTTAGATTTTTTTTTGTCCTTCCTAACCATAAAATCATTAGTATGAATGTAGCCTTATCTTGTAGTTCCACGTTTTGTTTCTTAATGGTGTAGTCTCTATAGTATAATTACTGGCATGGGGAAATTATACGTGAAACTATACGCAGGCAGGATGAAAGCTCGCCTGCTGCCTGTATAATTTAAAGGGGCTTTCTCACCACTCTCTTTGCCTGGCTCATAAGCAGCTTTCCTCTCACTCTGTCTCCTCAGGCTATGGAAGGTTCTTTAGAGGTGGTCAGTATATTCAACTTCTATCCTGACAAGTACAGGAGAGCTAATCTTCATTAAACAAAAGCTACATGTGCTGTGAGCACTGAATATAGCGTCCTTATCTGAAACAGATGCTATATCTGTCCATGGGGATGACCTCAGTCCCTGCTCTCTGCTCTGTCAGCTATTCGGATAACAGACGTCCGTCTGGTATGCAGGTAACCATAGCAGTCTGTGTGCCCTCAAAAGCACATAAAAAACGCCAAGAACTCATGACTAAGGTAAAATCAACAAAGCAATATATTTATAAAAGTCTTTTAGTTAACTGTCCCTTCATGTTGAAAGCGAATCTTTTCTAGTGAGAAAAACCTGCATTTTAGGAGATGTCAGTTGTTTAGATTGCATATGATTCATCTACTTGCTCCAGAAGTCTGCAGTCTCTGGGTTATTCTCTTGTCATGACATTGTGCTTTGCAAGTCAATCTGGTTGCAATGTCATTATGGATGACCAAACTATTCCGTTCAGTGCCAAACCAAGATACAACTCTGCGTAAGTCTGTGAATAGAAGTCAATATTGTGCCAGTTTGCCATCATTATGATGGATTTCTTGTGAAGTTGCTGTACCTGAGAGGCTAACACAGATCTCTAACCCGTCAGACTGAGCTTCTAATAGATGTCGCCTTCAGTGGGCATCTGATACGCTTTTGGTTTTCACATTAAACCTGTTGAAGACGTGGAAAGGTCTAAATCTGTCTTTACAGATGATTAAAACTTGTAGTTTATGTCCATTTTCATTCCTGGAAACTATGAACCAGGCTGCCAAAGTGTGAAGAGCAGCTAGATCCTTCCTGCTCGCTATTTTCAAAGGGGTTTTCCAACATTTTTGAAGAGTCCCCTACTGCCCTAACTGTCAAAACAGTGCTCATTCGCTCCAGGGCCGCCACTGCTCCAGTTACAGCGATTGGCTGCAGCGTCACATTTATTTGATGACATGGAGGGGGGACAGTAGAGTAAAAATGGTTTAAAAAGTTGGAAAACCCCTTTAAACTACACATTGGGGAAAAGACAATAGCTGATACGCGATGATGTTTCTAACTTGTCAATCATAGATATAGTCAAACATATGCCAATCACTCGTGCCTTAAAAATGATTGACAGGTGAAGAGATCATCTCATGACTAAAGCACCTGTGAAGTGGCAGGATATCTTGGGTAGGAAGTAAACCATTCTTAGGCCTCGTTTACACGGCTTATTTCGGAACGGATTTGCCGCCATATTTACGATTGAAAATACGTTCCGAAATCGGTTTGAAATAAGTGTCAGGCCATATATTATTAGTTTTAATTGGAAATACGTGTCGTCGTTCAAATCCACGGCGGCAATACGGCCGGAAAAACAATGAGCCTGTCAATTATTGTGCCGGATTTCGCGACTATTCACCCTATATAATGAATGGGGATTGTACGTGCCACACTTAGTGACACTTAATTCAAACTGATTTGCAACTGATTTCGGAACGTATTTACGATCGGAAATCCGACGTAAATACGTTCTGAAATAAACCGTGTGAACATCGCCTTGAAGTTGATGGAAAAAAAGGCATTAAAGGGGTGCTCCCACTTTTGACTTTGATGGCATATCTATGAGATGGGTGCGGGTTCCCCTCTTGGAGTTGCACCTATCTCTGTAACGTCTCCCACCAAACTCAGAATAGAGAGCCAGTACTTGCACACAACTTTTGCACCAAAAAAAAAACCAGTCAGAATTCCCGCTGGCCTTGTACATTTGAGGCTATGGGAATCCGGCAGAAGAGAGAACATGTCTTCCATTGGACGGTAGACGGTTTAGAAATCCTCAGCACAAAAATCTGTGATGTGTAGACTACAGCATGGATTTTCTATTGAGGCCTATACAGCGCTGGTTACAGTTGGATTTTCGGTGGAATCGGAATACAGAATCCACCGTAAATCCGATCAAAATCCTCTGCTGTGTAGATATAGTTTAACATTTTTTTTATTCTTCTGTCACCCGAGCCCTATGGGGACTTGTTGTTGTTGTGTTTTTTTTTTTTGTTTTGTTTTTTTTTGCCCGTTGACTTCCATAAGTACAATTTTTGGATACAGTGGAGTTTTGATTTCTTAAAATTTTCATTTTTGGGAATTGGGATTAAAAAAAAAAAAAAAGTGCAGTTTTGGTGGGTTTTTTCTTTCAAATTTCTTTTTACTGGTGTTCCCCATGCTGGATAAATAACGTGTTCTTTTTTTATTATATGGTTATTACAGATGCATGATATCAATTATGGGTAGCATTTTAAAATTTTCATTTTTTTGTAAGGAATTGGTAAGGGCAAAAGGCTATGCTTTCTTATAGGATACTTAGTCATGCGATACACTGATAATAATATAATACACTGAAATAATTCTGCATTGCAGTATATCATTCCTGTCTGTGTACAAGTTACAGGGAACCTATGGCAGGATTGTATGTTAGGCAGATCTAAGACCATTATTATTGGGCCCCGATTGCCATAACAAGCCAAGGAACCCCCCAACTGTACTGCATTAGGTAACACAGAGAGCTTGCATCGCTCTCTAACCACTTCAATTCTATGGTCAACATCGACCACTGGCTGTCTATTGTGATGATAGCCTTGCCGTCAATGGGATTTACTGTTACTGTAGCCTATGTTAAGTGCATATTAGACAGTAAGGGTTTAATGCTGTCTATAATGGCTATTGGAACTGGTCAGATTTCACATGCTGACCCCTGTCCTCCTCTGAAAGCATTTACAATGGCCATGTGAGCTTTGAAGCTGGGCCTGGAGCAGTGGAAGAAGGTGGCCTGGTCTGAGAAACCACATTGTACTTAGTTACGTGTTGTCTCCCATTAGCCTTGCGTTATGTGTTTATTACATTTCTATGTTACGGATTGTGGCGTGCATGATATTGTTCTAAACATGGCTGACGGCCAGAAGTGTATGTTTAGGTTGTCTCTCTTTCCGAGAATGTGTATTTATTTACCAAATCAGCTTTATTGAATTTTATGCTTAAAATTAAACCTTGGCCGGTTCCCAAGATGCCATTCTCACAATATTGCAGAGTTCACTAGGAGTTGAATATATTCATCATCTTAGCCTGTGGCCTCCACCACTGTCCAGATCATTCACTGGCCTCCTACAGCTGTAACTGATGAGCATACGAACAGATTGTCTTAAAGGGGTTTTGTCATCACAAACGTTGATAGCATGTTGGTGGGATATGCCATCAATGTCAGGTTCTCCAGAACTGGCCTCCTAAACCTGTTCTATGTGGCAAAGTGATCATGTCTGTACTCGGAACTTCCAATAAAATGGAGAGTGACCAGAGAAGAGGGAGTGTCAAGGGCCCATTTTGGAGATGGGACCCCCACCTATATAACACTGATGGCATATCCTATTATTGAATCTGTCAGATGGGTGTTAACATTCCAGTTTCTCAGAGGCGTCTGTGCAGGGACTCTCCCCTAATTGATAACACCCAGCTGACAGACTGTTAATGAATTTCTAGACGGAATGACAGGAACTACACAGGATAGCGTTACAGTTGGGTCCATATATATATTTGGGGACACAATTTTTTTTTTTTTTTTTTTTACCGGGTTTGCTGAAATATATTCAAGTTATAGTTATATAATGGACATGGCCATAAACTCCAGGCTTCCAGATTTCCTTTGAGGTTATCCATATGAAAATTGGATGAAGGGTTTAGGAGTTTTGGCTCCTTAAAGGGGTTTTGCCACAAAGTAAAATTGACATGGGAAGTTTGTAAATTAAATAATAAACATTTTCACCATTCATCATTATTAAAAATTCTGGACCGTGTTTTGTTTTAGCTGCTCCTTTAGTGATCCATTGTTTACTGCTCATCTCCAGGGGATATGACCAGGACTGAGCGCTTCTCAGTCCTGGTCGCACATGCTCAGACATCACCTCTCTTCTCAGGCAGCTACTGGGTGTTCAAACCCCGGGTGCTGTCATTCGATTTCTGTACTCCTTAGTAATTAGTCAAACAGTGCAAATAAATTAAAAAAAGAAACCTCAATCAGGTATGTGCATTGATAAAGAGAAATAAAATCCACAGGTTTGGTTCCCGCAGGGATTTGTGCCTGGAGGCAAAAGTTTTATCTCTGAGCTACAATGTAGCTACTTACAGTTCTACAAATATACAGACCTTTCTTTGACTACAGTGAGGAAAGGTCTGGTGATGTCATCCTGCTGGGTCACATGATATGCAATTCACACAAATCATACACGCCCCCTTCTGAGCACACAGAGCTGAAGAGCTGGATGCAGGAGGTATGAAATGAGATTGTGGCAAAACCCCCTTAACATGTGCCACCCTATTTTTAAAGGGACCAAAAGTAATTGGACAATTGACTCAAAGGCTGTTTCATGGGCAGCTGTGGGCAATTCCATCTCTTATGTCATTCTCAATTAAGCAGATAAAAGGTCTGGAGTTGATTTGAGGTCCAGTGCATTTGGAAGATTTTGCTGTGAAGAAACGTGGTCAAAAGAGCTCTCCATGCAGGTGAAACAAGCCATCTTTAAAACTGTGAAAACAGAAAAAAAACATCCGAGAAATTGCTACAATATTAGGAATGGCAAAAGCTACAGTTTGGTACAACCCCAGAAAGAAAGAAAGCGCTGGTGAACTCATCAATGCAAGAAGACCCGCTGAATTACATCTGAAAGTCTGGACTTCAACTGCATGTCAATTGTTTTGTTCAAAATTCATTGTGGTAATTTACAGAACCAGGATTAAAAAAATGTCCAAATATTTATGGACATAACTGTATAAGAAAAGATGCTCCAGAATAATTGTTTCACATGATACACAAGGATTTCTAAACCAGACGTGTCAGGAGATGACATGGGTCCCCCCTAAAGACTAGCTACTGAAAAACAGGCTTCAAAGTTCTGCAGTAAGAGGTCCATCCATGTGTATAATAGTTGCCTAATTTCCAAGCAGAGGCTCATTATAGTTGAAGGTAGCCTATTAATATTTTGGTTCATTGGTGCAGAATGTAATGAATACAGTATAGTAAAACTTCCCCGGAATCTCTTTAATGTATCATTGAATTACTGTACACCTGTCTTGTGTCAATTGGGGGAAACGTGAATACGGAGGCTTTGCGGGGGCTTATTCCATGTTATTAGCTTTTGTTTCTTAGAACTTATTGTACAAGTTATGGCATCCATGGGACCCCCCACATTGCTCACTATAGAAAACAATCATCTCTGTGTGGTCCCTGTCTTCCCATGCAGAATTTTAATTGAAGTGTAATCAATACCTTGTGTTTAGTTTAAAGAAAAAAAAAGTTAATAAAAAAGCTGATAAAATTATTAGAACAAGTGTACATTGAGCTGGGCTAAAGCCCGGTCCCAAGCTTGGTTTAGTGCCAACCTATATACACAAATTAAAAAATTCTTTACCAGGTGTTTTATTGTAGTGAAGGGTCCTATGTACAATAAACAGAACCAGATTGCCTCCAATACTATGGGACCAGGGGGCTTTCACCACCCTCCTAGCCCCAGGTACTCCCAGCTTCTAGACATTGACATTTGACAACATTTTAAGGGTATCTCCAACAATATAAAAGTTTTAGTATGTTAATGTGTGCAAAGTGCTTGTTATACAGCTTTTATTATTAAGGCTCAGAGTGGTATTTCAGGCAAAACTAGAGAGTAATCCAGCCCAGGAAACCAAGGCGTTATCTTCAGTAAAATTCATAAAAACATGTGGCAAACAACTTCACAGCACTGCCTGAAAGCAACAAGGGCAGAGACACACATTTACCTGTGTGCGCCTAGTCATAGCATGAGTGGCATTCACCTTATACAGAGCTCTGATACCCTATATGCCCACACTTCTAACTGGAAAAAAATAGTGGTTCAATTTTGCCATAGAAAGATGGAGATAAGCAGCTGGCAGACAGTAATATCAGGGCTCCAAACAACAAGGGATCTTTGACCCCCATCCATAAGCGCCCTGGAATTAATGGCGCTCTAAAATAAATAATAATAATAATAATCAGTTCCTATCTTACCCCATGTCAGTGGGTCCCTTCTTGATCATGGCCTCTGTCAGGAGTACTGCCAGTACTACACCAAAAGCCATAGCTCAATGGCTGGACTAGAGTCTGAACCCAGTAGAAGGCAACACAGTCCCCTGTGCTACTTGGGAAAGATAAAACAGGTGCAGGTAATTGCTGAACAGAAGCTCACATACCCTTCCACTAGGGGACCAATTTAGAATTAAAAAAAAAAAAAATGCACATTGAATTAATACCTGTTTACACCAGTATGCAGAAAAGCCACTGTATAATACATGGGGAGATTGCACAAATGCAATCAGTCAGTCTCTAGCCCAGCCATTGAGCGGTAAGTATGGCTTTGGTGTGTTTTTGAGTAAACGATGTCCCATTTTTGTGTGTTTTTTTTTTTTTGTATTTCCAGTACAACCCTGATGGTGCCCATGGACAGACTTGTGTGCCCCCGCCTACCTGCTGGTTAGCTATATGATCAAACACGTAATATGCTGATCCTTGTTTCCCCATCTCAGGCGCACATTATATTGGTGTTAGATCCTGTTGAAATCAGCACATGTAGAGTAACTAGAGGTTGTATGATAATGCTAATGGATAGCTTCTACCACTTCTAACCTCCACTCACCCACTGCAAAAAGCAAAGTTAGTCAGCTCATCCAGGCAAGCACATTGTATAGAGTGAGGAGCAATCTGAGTGAGGTTGCCCTTTTTTGTATAATGTCTTCACAGCAAGTGACAGAATGTAAGCTAAGAATCTAATATTTATAACTACAGTGATCCTTCCTTATAATAATAATAATAATAATAATAATATAAATAAATAATCTTTATATAGAGACCAAACAAATTTCAGCAGCACTTTACAAAGTAGAGGGTATAAAATTACAGTACAAAAGACATACATACACAGTGGACTACTACAGGTTGAGACACAAGGTGTGAGGGCCCTGCTCGCAAGAGCTACAATCCTAAAGGTGCCTGGGGGAAACAAAGGGGGAGAAGTGCTAAATTTATTACAATGGCCCAGCCATGTTTTAGATAAATAATGGGGAGGTTTTTAACATAAAAATTTGGTGAACCTGCCACCATGACTGTACATCTATGATACAGATAAGTACCTGTGAGTGCCCTAGTGAAGGGAGTGAACAGAAATGTGTGTTATAGAAGGGTGGTGGGTTAGCAATTAGGAGGGTTTTGGTAGGCCCTGCCTAAGAAGAAGTGTTTTTCATGGACACCTCTTAAAACTCAAAACTACAAGCTGTGGATTTGTGCCTGATGGTACGTGGTAATGATGTTCCATAGAATGGGTGCAGCACGTGCAAAATCTTGAAGACGGGCCATGGGAGGTACGGATGAATGTATTCTGTAGTTTTGATGTCCATAGCTACGTAGAAGAGAGGCAGGGTGGTAGACTGAATGAGGAGGAGATGTATGGGGGGTGCAGCACTGTGGAGAGCTCATGTAGAAAGGTGATTGAGTTTAATGCAGGTATTTCTGTACTGGATGGGCAGACCGGTGCAAGCGAGTGACACAGGGTAAGGCCCATCAGTATAGCGGCTGGAACGAAAGACAAGCCTGGCTGCTGCCTTACAGGAATAGAAATTGGGAGAAGGGTAGATTTTACAGAGAGAACCATAATCAAGTAGTTACCAGTATTATCAAGACGAAATGAATAAGAGCAACAATGAGAGTTTGATTGTTTCCACAGTGAGAAAAGAAAGGACGGAATTCTGGAGATGTATTTTCATGAGGTGCATAGTGACAGGAGCGGGCAAGGGATTGGATATATGGGTGAAGGACAGAAAATAAGAGTCTAGAAAAACCCCAAGACATCGGAGCCTTGCTTGACTAGGAAGTTCTGTGATCGCAACACATCTGATAGAGAAAATACAGATGGTGGTTTGGTTAGTAGATGGGGGAAAAACAAGAAGTTTGGTTTAGTGGAGGTTTAGTTGGAGATAGCAGAAGGACATATGTCAGAGACTAGCGGACAGACAGTCACTGGTGTTTGTAGCAGTGGCAGGAGTGAGGTCTCTCTCGGGAGAGGTGTAAAATTGGGTGTCCATCAGCATAGAGATAGTACTGGAAGCCAAATCTATTGATGGTTTGGCCAATGGGGTGCTTGAATAGATTGAGAAGAGGATTGGACCAAGAACTGACCCCGAGAAACTCCTACGGCAAAGAGGGAGAGCAGAGGAAGTAGAATCTGCAAATTAAACACTGAATAAGCGGTCATAGATAGAAGAACCAAGAGAGAGCGGTGTCCTGGGAGCCAATATCACGAAGCATGCTGAGGAGAAGATGGAGATCAACAGTGTCAAATGCTGCAGAGATGAATCCGGAAGAACCAACAACGTGTATTTGCCCTAGAGATTAGCAGTGGTGGAGGTCGTTAGAGACTTTAACTAGAGCAGTATCTGTGGATTGTAGGGTCTGAAAACCTGATTTTAAGAGGGTCCAGAAGAGAGTTTAGCATCAGAGATAGCGGATTATGCGAGAGTAGACAAGCGTTCCAGGAGCTTAGAGATAAAAAGGGAATGTTAGAGACTGGCGGTAAGTTGGCAGCACAGGAATGGGGTTCCCACACGGGAGGGTTTTTTTTAGTAGGGAGTTATAGTAAGCCTGTTTAAAGGAGGATGGTAATAACCCCCAGTGGAGAGAGAAGGTTACAGATTTGCGATTGCGATTAAGGTGAGAGAGTATAGCTGGAGAAATAGAACTTGGTAGAAGCCTGGATATACATCTTCTGTCCGTGTGGGTCAAGAGGCGAGAAACACACTAGAGGATGTGCAGTGAGGGACAGAATGGTTTCTGCATGGGTTTGTATTGAGATGGTTATGCCGTATACTGTCCATTTTTGTCTTTGAAGGTGAGTGTCCCAGGTCCTCAGCACAGAGGTCAGTGGACCCGGGGGCCTGAGAAGGAGTGGATGGTGTCAAACAGAGGGGCGTTTTGGGTTGTTTTTGTAATGTTTTGAATGAGTGAGGTTAAATATTTTTTGTTTGGCGAGTGCTGTGAAGAGGCAGTGTGAAAAGATCGCAGACATAAATTTTATAGTGGAGAAAGTCTGCAGTAGCATTGGACCTTCTCCACAGACCGCTCCGCACACCTTGAACATCGCTGCAGCAGATGGCGAGTCCCAGGAGGAGTGTGCCATGGCTGCGGGCTTCGTGACTCAGGTGGTAGGCGGTGTCCCCTGAGTGTGCCAATATGTCCAGTGGTGGTTGAGAGAGTTTCATAGTATTGCTTGACAGCCAGGTCGACAGGAGACGGAGGGGATTGGGGGTCAGTGAGGACTGTAATGTGTGTCGGAGTTCCTGGGTGATTAATGGAGCGGATATTTCTGAATGGGTGAAAGGGCAGGTGTTTCCAGAGAAGGCCTGAGAATTGGATAGTAAAAGAGATAAGGTTAATGATCATAGATAGCATAAGGAAGAAATTGAGGTAAGAAAATTGATGATTAGACCAGACAGAAGACCATATTCAATGAGAGTTTTCATTACTTTCATAGTTATCATAGTTTGTAAGGCAAAAAAATAAGTCAAGTCGTCCCATCTAGTTTCAGCCTGTTTTGCTAAGGTTGATCACAGAGGAAGGCAAAAACCCCCAATTAAGGTGAAGCCCATTGTCCTCATTTTTAGGGAAAAATTCCTTCCTGCTCCAATCTGGCAATCAGAAAAATCCCGGGCCAATGAGACTCCCTCGTCCTAATCTAGTCACTAATAACATGTTAAATTTATTCACGCTCCAGAAAATGCATCCAAGACCCTTTTTTGATTTTAGTAACTCGGTTATTTAATTCAATTCACCATGACAAAGTCCCTCTGTGCAGAAGTGAATTCCATGTCCACACTGCTCTTACAGTAAAGAATCCCTTTCTATGATTTATGTAGAAACTTTCTTTTCTTCAAGACGTAAAGGATGCCCCCCAGTCGTATTGTTTCTAGATATCAGCCCAGTGTATAAATAAATCTTTGGAGAGATCTCTATATTGACCCTTTGATGTATTTAAAACCATATTTCTTAAGTCCCCCCCGAAGCCTTTTAACTCCTCAAACTAAATAACCCTAATCTGGCCAATCTTCTGTGTACAGTAGTCCACTTCCACCCAGTCCTTTTTATTATTTTTGTTGCCCGCCTTTGTACCTGTTCAAGCTCTACAATGCTTTTCCTGTGCTCTGGTGCCCAAAACTGTACACAATATCCATGTGTGGTCTAACCAATGACTTGTATATTGGGAGGAATAATGTCTCACATGTGCATCTATGCCCCTTTTAATGCACCCCATGATCCTATTTGCTTTGATGCTCTTCCTGGACACTGGCTGCTACAATTTAAGTTACTGTCCACCAGGATTCTCCAAGTCCTTCTCCCTGTCACTTTTACACCAGTGTTTTGTTCCATTTAACATGTAACATGTAATGGATTTCTCTTCCCCCATGTCATAACGACCTTGCATTTAATCAGTGTTAAACCTCATCTGGCCATTTCCCTGCCCCAGGCCTGCCCAACTTTATCCATATCCCTTTTTAAAACAATATTACCTCTATTTGTTGATTACTTTACGAGCTTAGATATCGTCTGCAAGATCGATATTCTACTGTGTATTCTTCCCTGTGTAAGATCAGTTAATTAACATGTTAAGAGGATAAGGGCCCAATACTGACCCTTCGTGGTACCGCCACTAGTAAACCGCACAATCCAGTCTGAGTATGTACCGTTAATTACTACCCTTTGTTTTCCTGTCAGTGAGCCGTTTACTTAACCCGCTTCACACAATTTCCCCCCTCCAAGCATTCCTCCCCCATTTTAAATGATACCAACTCTTTTGTTGGCACCGTATCAAATGCTTTAGAAAGCACTACTCCCACCCACCTTGTCGGTGGAGAGTCCTGTAAACTGCAAGAGTGCCAAGAAAGAGGTCAGTGAAAGAAAAAAAAAACTGAGAGGCAGAAGGAGACATGGGGTGTCATCAAGGGGATGTTGAAATCCACCCATGATGAGGAGTGGGCCATTTCAGTAGAAGGAAATAGGAGGAGCAGCCCAGGGCAGGCGAAATTATCCAGAAACTGGCTGGTGACCGGGGACTGTACACGACTGCACACTGAAGGAAAATGAAAATGGGGCCGCAAGAGTCAAATGGCGTGGACTTCAAAGGAGGGGAAAGTGAGGGATGGTAGCCGTAGGAATGACCTGGTAAGTTGCAGTGGTTGAGAGAGAAGTATGTTCCGACTCCCCCTCCACCCGCCTGTTCTCCAGTCTGGGGGTGTGGGTGAAGTGTAAGCCGCCAAGGTGAGAGCAGCAAGGGAAGCGGTGTCCAGAGTGCTGGAGCCATGTTGTCTGTGAGGGTCCAGCAAGGTTGAGGGAATGAGAAAGAAAAACAGCTCATGAACAGGCATAGGTTTGTTGCCAAAACAGATCGGCGCGTTCCACAAGGTGGCACATTTTAAAAGGGGCAGGAAATACGTACAGCAAAATAGTCGAGCAGGTTGCAGGGTTTCTATGGAAGGAGGCGGAGGAGGAAGTGGGATGAGCAGATAAAGGAGAGAAGGTCGGGGTTTAGGAAGAATGTTCACCATCACCTGCATCGAGAAAGCAGGAGAATGAAAAGCGACAGCAGATGGTTTAAATATGAGTAAAAGAGCGGCGGTTTGTAGCAGCACTAAGCAAGCAGCATTTGGGTGGTGTAAAAAGGGAGAACAGTGTGTGGGATGTATACATGGGGGAGGTATTAGAGGGAATAGAATTGTTAGGGAGGGTGGTGAGACATGGGTGGTACCGTAGAGGGAGATGGCTGCAAAGGTAAAAATCATTAGTGAGCATGGTGAAAGAGATGTTGGAACTAAAAGGTGTGGAACGCACAGAAAAGCCTTCCTCCTGGCCCCCTTATACCCATTTCTGTCCCATTTCGGTCAAATTTCTTCAAATCACTTAGACTATCACTTTCAAATCTAGCATTTTAAAAATCATCCCATAATATAGATGCACGATTGACCCGAAAGGTTTTAGAATTTACCCCCCGCTTTACAAAGTTATAGTGTGCTCTGAGGGGTGGGGCATTTTTCCCTAAACATCTGTGAACTCAGGGGGTTGTAAATGGGTTGGGGGTAACAAAGGCCCTTCCCCAGAAAACAACCCTTTTATGTAAGATTTTTGGGAACAAAAGGCTGAATAAATAAACAAAGGTTTATTAGGGAAAAACCCCGAGCTGGGATTTTCTTTTCACTTCAAAAATCATTCAAAAGCACAAATATATTTTTCCTTTAAGTTAAAGGGGGCATTCCCCCCACTGGCCGGGGCAAATAAAAAAACCGGGGGTTTTGCCGGCCTTAAAATTTTTGCCTTTTTTTTCGGCCGGGGCCCCACCCGGCCCCCCCCCCCCCGGGGGGGGGGGAGGGGGAGGGCTTTTCCCCCGCATGAGTGGAGAAAAGGCCCCCCCCCTTTAAAATCATAAGGCCCACAGGTTTCCCTCCCCAAAAAACCGGGGCGGAAGATTTTGCTTGGGGAAAAAGCTTTGCGCCCGGACCGGGGCGGGGCCAAAAAAACCCGGGTCCGGGACGTTTTTTTTAAAAACCCCCCCCCCCCGTTGGCCCCCCCCCCAATTTTTTTTTAGGGACCCCCCCCCCGGGTCCCCCCCCCTTGCAACCCGGGAAAAAATTTCCCAAAGAGCCCCGTTCTTGGGGGGTTAATTTTTTTCAAACCCCCCTTTTTTTCAAAACCCCTTTTTAGGGGGAAAACCAAAAAAACCCCCTGGGAAAAACCGGCCGAAAACCCCCTGCATGGGGAATGTCCTTACAATTGCCTTAGGATACCATGTTTCCAACACACCATGGTCTTTCCTGAGACACTGTAGCCTGAAAACCACACTCATGATAATGTCACGGGAAAATGCTGATTGCGGGCTCATGTGGTTGATAAAAAATCCAACCAAATTATCATGAACATTTTATTTTGAAAAAACCCCTGTTTTAAAGTGAAGTTGCATGCGGGCATGGGGTTTTTTAAACTGAAAAACTAACGGATTTTAAAATTTAAAGGGAAACCCCTTGATTTTTATAAGGGGTCCGTGAAAGGTTCATTTAAAACCCATTAAGACACACACACACAAATATTCTTCACTTTTTTCCTCCCGCTTTTCCCAAAAGCCAAAAACTTTTTTTTTTTTTTTCCACCTACCCCGACATTTGGGCTTTTTTTTTTGCGGGACAAAAAGTATTTTTTTCAGTGGTGTTTTTCATATTATATAAAATTTATACTGGGAAGGGAAAAAAAAATTTAAGGGGGGCCAAAATGTGAAAAAAATTTTTTTTGGCGCCATTTTTGGCCGGGAGTTTTGTTTTTGCGGGTTAAATCTTCATTTTAAAATGATATTTACCCTTTTTTACAGGTTATAAAACCCCGGAAATTTAAAAAAACATGTAGGATTTCCTTTATTTTTTTGGTGGGTAAAAAAAATTCCAAAAAATTTTTATTTTTTGAAATTTGCGTCGTGGTTCTTTTTTGTGCGCCCCAATTTAAACTTTTTTGTACAAAACCCCTAGGACGCAGTAAATGGGGCTTTTTTTTGCGGGCTGAAGGAAACTTTTTATTGCGAGCTTTTTGGAATAAGGGGGGCCTTTTTTGGGTTCACTTTTATTCCAATTTTTATGGGACGTGAAATTACTAAAAACCGCAATTTGGGTGTTTGGAATTTTTTTTTTCTATGGTGTTCAGCGTACGGGATAAATGTTATAATTTTATAGATCAGACTTTTTCAGATGCGGCAATACCAAACATGGTTTCTTTTTTTTTTTATTTTTTTTTACTTGTAAAATGGTTAAAAAGGGGGGTTTATTTGGGAAATTTTAAAATATTTTTTTTTTTTTTTCACTTTAAATTATTTTTTTTTTTACTTTAATATTTAGTCCCCCCATGGCGCTCAACCCCTAGGGGGCGCATCGTTAAAAAACACCAAAAGCAAATTTCATAGACAAAAGCATTAAAAGTATACCAAAATGGGGTTTTTCCCCCTTTCCCTGTTTTTGGGGCCCGGGAAATGGGGGAAACGGGAACTGGCAGCGTTGGGGGGCCCTTTACAAGGGTCCCAGTGCCATCTTAGCCCAAGGCCCCCGGGGGAAAATTTGGCGTCTTATCGCTGATGAAACCCATCGGAAAAGGAAAAAAAAGGTGCGGCCCGGCGGCGTCTAAAGGGGTTAAAAAAAGCGCAGGGGGGCCCCCGCCCCCCTGGACTGTAAGAAATTTTGCCCTAACACCCGGGGAGCTGTGTAAAAGGGTTGCGCTGCGATCCTGTTTTCAAAATTTTCCTTAACACCACCCAAGACATACCCAAAACGTCCCGAGTTTTGGGGGTTTAAAGGGGGTTTGGGGGCCTTTTTACCACAATAGACAAATTTTTCTAAAAATTTAATAGGGTAATGCCCCAAATTTAAAAAACTTTTGCAAATATACGTAGATATAAAAAAATGAACAGTGTTTATGCCGCACTGCATAGCCTGGATGATGTAACTTACATCTTTGTTGCTAGTAGTTATGGCCCTCCCGATGTTTTCCCCCTTAACTGTTCCCAGCATGCCAGTTTTTTAATTTTGAGAGCCTCCAAACATCTACTAACTGCCACGGGAGCGCGGCTTAGGGTACGTTGACCAGACAGATTTGGACACTGACCCTGGCGCAGATTCATCGCTGAATCAGCCTAAGAATCGGCATCCAAATCTGACTGCAATCCGCATTACATTCTTTCTAATGGAAAATCTGCGCCGTTGTTCACATGACCCTGATTTTCCTTGGCGCTCATTTCTTTTCATTTGTGCACAATTCGCCATTTTCCTTCCAAAGCGCCATTTGTCCACTTACAATAGACTTGTGAGTAAGCAGCACACAAACCGTTCACAGATTGTGCAGTTTAAAGAAATTATGGCTACCCTTGGCCCAGAAGCCAATAACCATCCTTTGCCCTTTTTACCTATGACAGTCACAAGAGTTGTATGGAGACAGTCTATACCCATCAAGCCAGCTCACCACACTTGACCTCCTTTATGAGATACACGCTGCCGACCTAGAAAATAGGAAGTGGTCATAATAATGTGACCCGGCTATTTTGTAACCTGTATTGTGTATTCATATGGTTGTGCTGTTTGGTAGCTTTCTTCAGAGATCCAATTTGAAAATGAAAACAGACACATGATCCGTTATAATGGACAGCCTCTCCAGGAGCGGATTATAACTTGTCTATTTATTAAGCAATATTTGAGACGTTTCCTCCTTTGAAATGCATTTTGGGTTTTACACTCAAAAACTTCATTAAAAATCCTGTACGTGAGAACACACCCCGAGACTGGGTTCCCATGAAACCAGTATGCAGCGCGGTCAAATACTACACGGCAAAACTACAAGCCTCTACTGCGAATTGTTGCTGTTTTGCAGTGCGACTTTTAGCCATGTGGATGTAAAATGTGAAATAACATTTTTCAACCCGTTTCCCTGTAAAAACCACGTGGTACACTATTGCTACATAGGAATCCAGCCTTAAAGGGGTTTTCTCACCATGCTGTTTTACAGAGTCACTGGCAGCCTCAGCCTCACACTGTTTGGTCAGACTGTAGGTGGTTTTATAGCAGTGATATATTTGCCATATTTAGCTTCTTTATGACTAGCTGATCCATTACAGTGACATAAGTGCAGGAGATTTAATCTGTAGTTAACAAAGCCCCAAAGAATGAAAACAAGTGCTTGTTAAAGGTAAACAATCTAAACTGGTTAAAGGTAAAGAATCTTCTCCTTTTGACCATGGAGAAGTCACTCCCTGCTCTCTGACTAATCGGGAGGGGAGAGCAGGATGGTAACGTAGACACACTTGTGTGCGCTCAGAGCAAATAAAATCTCTCATTTCCTGACCAGGAAAATATCAAAAGAGTAATATATTTAGAAAAATTATTTATTTAAAGGGGTTGTCTCACTACAAGGATTGTTTTTTATATTCAAGATATTGCAAAAACAAGTCACTTTGCAATATATGTCCATTAACAGTAGCCTACCTATTCCAAGATATCCCCTCTTGTATGAGCTGCATCAGCTCCTCAGGTCGCTATAGCTACAGACCTGTTTGATCTATCCTGATAGGCTGGCAGCACTGGTTGCTATAGCTACAGACCTGGCTTCTACTGCAGCCTAGTGGAAGCCAGTAAACACATCCCTGAAATCAAAGTGAAACCAAGAAAACAGGACTGAGGTAAGATGAATCAATGTAGTGAGACAACCCCTTTAACTGTCCTGCTATGTTGAAAGCTAATCTTTGTAGTGAGAAAACCCTTTAAGGCAGACTTGTGGCAAAAATATTCTGTGAGTGATCCAGAACTGAATAGGACTTAGTCTTAGTTGCAAACATTTCATCAAAAATCTGCAATGTGTGAATTTACTCTTCGAACGTCCCTGAATTTGTGTAAGAGCGGAGATAAAACCTGTGTATTTCGTGAAGGTTTCATATGACATGGTTGCCAGGTAACAGGTCATTTATTAGGGTTGTTGCATACACAACCTCTATTGAAATCTCCTTATTATGGGCTCCGGCCATGCTGCAGGATAATAAACACATGCTGCAATCTGATAGCTGACTTGAGAATTTGTGATGTTTAGAAAAAAAGAAAAAGCCCTAACACTATATGTAACGTTAAAGGGCAACTCCCCTTAAAATATTTACACAACCTTTTCTTGTAAAAGGATTAATATAGTAAAGGGGTTTTGCCACAAAGCAAAATTCCCTTTGG
Source organism: Phyllomedusa bahiana (assembly GCA_025379985.1). Lineage (NCBI taxonomy): Eukaryota > Metazoa > Chordata > Amphibia > Anura > Hylidae > Phyllomedusa > Phyllomedusa bahiana. The sequence goes on along the minus strand of JAODAL010024881.1, from coordinate 25,948 downwards.
CGGCCAAAGATGGCTGCACTCTGCCCAATTCATATCTATGGGAGTTTCAAATATTGCCCAGCACACTGCCTCGGCTAAACTGCACCCTGTGATTGCATTGTGTGCAGGGAGAGAGGGGAAGTCATTGGGGGCTGCAATGGACCATGGCTCCATATACTAATCATTTAGATGCTGGGGTCAGCATCACTTTGGCATATAAGTGGTTAAATGGCCAGGATAGAAGCTGCATCTGACCTCGACTGCTAACGAGTTTGCTCTATACCCCCTTATCGCCTCCATGACCAGTATGTATGTCATGTGTCAGTAAGGGGTTAAAGGGAATCTGTTGCAAAATAATTTTTATTTTTTTTACCCGTTACAACAAGACCCTGATCCATATTCTTTTCTCCTTAGCTGTTTTTATTTTCTGATTGTAGATTTCTCAATTTGGTATATATGATTGTGGGGACAGCTTTCTTGCCTGCACTGCTTTAACAGCAGTCGAGAGATACTTTACAGCAGCTTCATGCACATAGGAGTCTTAAGACTGACTCAGTCCCCTTGACTTCTACAGAAAAGTCTTCTAGTCCTGCTCTGTGACCTGGGAAGAAGTCAGTGTGCATGGAGGGCGAGAGGATGAACTGTGACTAGCTCCTATTGTGACTGGAGGATCCTGTGTTATCTATACACATTGGTGTCACCTTTCAGTTAAAGGGGTTGTCTTACTACATTGATTTGTCCTGTTTTCTTGCTTTCACTTTGAATTCAGGGGCATGTTTACTGGCTTCTACTAGGTTACAGTAGAAGCCAGGTCTGTAGCTATAGCAACTAGTGCTGGCAGCCTATCCGGAGAGATCAAACAGGTCTGTAGCTATAGTGACCTGAGGAGCTGATGCAGCCCATACAAGAGGGATATCTCAGAATAGGTAGGACACTGTTAATGGACATATATTGCAAAGTGAGTTGTTATTACAAGATCTTCAACATAAAAAGCAATTCTTGTAGTGAGACAACCCCTTTAAACCCTGCTTGTACTGATAATGAACAGACTACTGAAAGTCTGGAAAAAGAATTGCATTTCAATCGTTATCAAGACAGAGCTGAGCTGCGCTATTGAAACAGGCAGCGGCGATCTCATGTGAACGCCGCTCCGTGTTTGGCATAGACAGCAGTGAGAATCTCACTGCTAATTGTTTAGGCTCTGTCTACACTGCACAGAAAAACGTCCGTTTTTTCACTTTCTAAAAACGCTGGAAAAAACGGCTGTAATCATCTCCCATAGGCTTCTATTGTAAAACCTCCTGCTGTCTACACTGAGCTTCTTTTTTCTGCTCGTTTTTTCTACTGGTCATATTTTGCAACATGCTCTAAAAAACGCCAGAGCAGAAAATTTACTACAGGAGTCTATGTAAAGCGCAGACGTCTTTTGGCGCGATTTTTCAATGAAAACCCTCCCAGGAGAACCAAGTCCACTTAGTGGGGTAACAAGGTTAATCCTTATCAAATTTGCATACAAGTGTTTGATGTGTCCTTGTCTATACCGTTCGGAATAAAATGATCATGCTTTGGTCGCTAACGATTTTTGCGCAATTCATATTTTTTCGCTAAAAATGCGGGTTTTTTTTTTACAGATTTTCGTGCTAATGGTTATCTCGCTTGTGACGATAAAAATAAGTTTTTTACGGATTAAGGCACTAAAATCCTTAACTTTATTAGCGCCAAAATATGTTACCTTGCGCCGGACACTAAATATACATTTTTTTTACGGATTTTAGCGCCAGAATCCGTTTTTTTTTTTTTTTTTTTAACGGATTTTGGCACTAAAATCCTTAACTTTATGAGCGCCAAAATTTGTTCAGTAAAGGATTTTAGTGGCAGAATCCGTAAAAAAAAAAAAAAAACGGATTCTGGCGCTAAAATCCGTAAACAAACGTATTTTTAGTGCCAAAACCGAGAACTTTATTAGCGCCAAAATCTGTTCAGTAATCTCGCTTCTGGCACTAAAAATACGTTTTTTTTTTTACGGATTTTAGCGCCAGAATCCGTTTTTTTATGGATTTTGCCACTAAAATCCTTCACTGAACATATTTTGGCACTAATAAACTTATCTTGCTTCTATAGCTAAAAATAAGTTTTTTTGCGGATTTCGGCGCTAAAATCCGTTTTTTTTATCGCTTTTGGGGCTAAAATTCATATCTTGTCTCTCTCTGTGTCTCTCTGTGCCGCGCTCGCTCTCTGGCGCTCGCGCGCTCGCTCTCTGGCGCTCGCTCGCTCGGTCTCTGGCGCGCGCTCGCTCGGTCTCTGGCGCGCGCTCGCTCGGTCTCTGGCGCGCGCTCGCCCTGTCTCTGGCGCGCGCTCGCCCTGTCTCTGGCGCGCGCTCGCTCTGTCTCTCTCGCTTTGTCTCTCCGTCGTGTGAACAAGCCCTTAGATCCGTCTTGGGGACCGGCAGAGCGGACCCCAAGACGGACCCCTAAAGCGCTTGTAACACGGAGTGTATACTCCGTGTGAGCAAGCCCTTACATGGTAGTGACCAGAAGGTGGGGTATAAATATACAAAATATAAATTTTATAAATATATAAAAAGAAATGCTTGCAAAACTACTGTATATTAACAACTGGCAAGAAAATGTTCTATAAATATTCTGACTATGTGAAGTATTTTAGGGAGTATGGCTTTACCTTGATCCAAAAGAACATGTTTACTGAGAAGGAGAACAACTGTCTCTTTCCAGGGATTGAGTGCGTAATTAAATAGCTCAGTATGGGGTTATTGATCCCGTAACCTTGTGTCATGGGGGATTTCTGAATGTACACGCTGAGGAATGGCATTCTGGTGCGCTTTGCAGTTTGTTCAGCCGAGCGGAACATGGCTAATAAGATATTTTAGTCACTGCAGGCTTTTCTTCATTAACATATAGTGGACAAATGTCTTTGTAACATCTCTGGTTACTTACTTTACTCTAAGGTCTCGTTCACACGGCTTATTTTGGGACTGATTGGTGCCGTACTGCGCGCTGTATTTGCGCTGCAGTAAAACTGGAATACGTCCCAGTTATTACGGTAATCCACAGTTCTCATAGAGAACTATGGATTCCGTCTCTTCTCCCTGCTCGGCGAATCCGCCGCAGGGGGGGGGGGGGAGAAAGTGACATGCACATTATTTACGGCGCCTTGTCTATGGGGCCGGCGGGCAATTACGGCTTGAATAAGCCGTGTGAACACTGCCTAAGTGTATGTTCACACGGCTTATTTTAAGGCGTAATTGCGGGCGTATTTTGCCACGTATTGCGCTTAAAACGCTGCGAAATGCGCCCTGCAATTACGGTAATCCATAGTTCTCATAGAGAACTATGGATTACGCCTCGTATTGTGCATGCGGGGAGAAAAGTGACATGTTAATTATTCGCGGCGTGTAATTACATGCCGCGAACAATGCATGTCAGTGGGGCCAGCGGGCTGCCCCTTCCCCCCGTGCTTTGGGAGTATGCGCTAATCAGCGTGACTCTCAAAACTCCTGATGTATTGCGGCGCGTACTGTACATGCTGCAATTACGCCATGTGAACATACCCTAATACATGACATAATCCTACAAATTACAGATCATCAAGATTAAAGAGGACTACCGTAATATCTGAACTGATGTATCCTTAGGGTGCTCAAAGACCAGGACAATTATTACTCAAAAAGCTTCTTTCTTTTGATACGTTGTTGTATATTAACTTAAAGAGAATACGTCATTAAAAAAATTACTGATTGTTTAACTTATGTATTTATGTTAAAAACTTTTTAAAGAATATATGGTATTTTATTATTTTTTCAGATCACTCTCCATATGTAAATTAAAAAGCCTGCAGTTTTCACTTTGGCCACTAAGCCTAATGATAGTCTGACACTTCCTGTTCCATAGAGAAAACATTTCAGCATTTTCCTCATTATCAGCACAGGCAGGATTACTTGAAAGGTAACACAGGATCCACTATTCACAATACGATATAGTCACAGTTCCCCCTCCCTGCACACTTTGACTTTCAGGTCACAGAGCATGCCTAGAAAACCCTCCTATAGCAGTGAATTGGTCTGCTCTTGTTCACAGGCTCCTATGTCCATTAAGCATTTGTAAAGCATCTGCTCCTAAAAGCAGGGCTGTGGAGTTGGAGTCATTATAAAATGGACCGACTCCCAAAATATATAATAAATTGGTCCAGTTCACTGCTGTGCCAAGAGCAAGAGAAATTGGGTCTTGCCAGTGCTACTGCTCCCATATCTTCAGCCTCATCAGATTAGTTTAACTTGGAAAAGCATTTGGATGACATGGAGCAGGCAAAGCATTACTGCAGAGGTAAAGATTCCGCTTCCATAGCAAACAGATTAACCAGATTTCATCTAAATGTTTCACCTGCTTTCAAAGAAGTAGAAGAGATGTTGCCCCTGTTGTCACTACTTTGCCACCAACCCAAGTTAGTGTAGAGAGGCCATTCTCTAGCCTGGAAATAATGAGATCAGATTTGAGGGCATCTATGAAGGATCTGATGGAGGCGATTCTATTTCTCAGAATAAATAGACTCCATAAATGTTATTTAGGACGATTTTGTTGAAACAGTTTTTTCCCACTTACTGCAGCATTTTGCATATTTACAATTTTTTTACGTTTTTTTGTGTTCTAAAGTTGTATTCAATTAATTTATTTTACACCGAGAAGCAAAAGGGTAACGATGCTTTGAACTTTAGACTTTCAGGCTCCATATCTTACCATCCACATAGCTTTGAAAGTGACACTACCATCATTTTATAGACAATCATCTTGGCTATGTCATACATAACTTTGACCTGCAACTATTTAGCATATGCTTAGTTCTGCAGATTCTTATCATGTAACTGCATTGTTACTGTTTTGCTCCTAGTGGTGGGACAAAAGACAACCTGTTCTCACATTCCCTAATTGCTCAGTGTGTTAATAGGTTGAATTCCCAAGCGAAAGGTCACTGGTTCCAGCAGCCATGAAGATGATTTCCCAAGAAGAGAGAAACAGCATCATCCAGCTCATCAATAATGGTCTCTGGGCCAAGAGAATTGCCAAACTGCATCATGCGAGGCCCTGACAGCTGGAAGAATAGGAAACTGAGACTAAGTTGCGGTTTATGCAACATTTTGATCACTTTTGACTTATTTTTTTACGCTGTTCACTGTGCAGGATCAATAACATGATATTGCACTAAATTTGACTTTTAGGTTATGTTCACACGGCTTAAAGCTGGACGAAACTCAGTCCGTAATTACGCGCCGGAGTGCGCAAATTATGGGCTGAAAACGTCCCAGTCATTACGGTAATCCACAGTTCTCATAGAGAACTATGGATTACGTCTCATCTCCCCCCTCGGCGAATCCGCCTGGCGGGGAGATAAGTGACATGTGAATTACTAGCGCCGTATACGTGCTGCTAGTAATGAGTCTCTGGGCCGGTGAGGTGCCGGACCCCCGCCCCCGGCCACGCGGCGTAAGTGCGGGGCGTAATTATGTCCCGCAGTTAACCCGTGTGAACATAGCCTTACAGTCATGGCAATAACTAATAATTTCTAATTTATTTCTATATATATATATATATATATATAATATATATATATATATATATATAATATATTTTACAGTTTACATATCAACTAAATGACACCCTGTGATTGCATCATGGAGGGGCTGATCGGCCGGCAGAAGGGGCACCACACCTCTTCTGGCATCTAAGTGGTTAAACAGCTGGGATTGGTGTTCTCTCCTTTCCCAGCCACTGTGATTGACCTCCAGCACCCACCGAGTATGGAGCAGGCTCGCCTACTGAGCTGGCTTCATACACCCTTGATGCCCCCATAATGTACAGTTGCATCATGGGTCGCTAATGGGTGAATGGAAATGAGCAGCTATACCAGAAACCTACTTTTGGACAGGTGTGAAAGTGTTTCTTAAAGATATCAGCCATGTTTTTCTAATTCTGAACAATCCCTTTAAATGAAAGGGTTTATTTCATTACCTAACTTTACACCCTTCATTCTCACCAGTATGCCAATTTTTTTTTATAAAAAATCCCCTTTAAGACTAACATTTGTTTCTGGGAAAGCTGAGTGAATTCTGAGCCCCCATCGGTTTTCGGGGACACGCAGTGTATTAGCTTATTGTCAGATGCCCTGGTCTGCTGAGCGCTGTCTTGTGACAAATCCCTTTTCAATCCTTCAGCTGAGTATCACTCCAGCCGTCGTGTTTTCACTATTCAGATGCATTTGCTTTGTCTTTTTGAACCTAAAATTCCTATGCTTAATCCGTCAGAGCTGTGTAAAGACCATACTATAAGAATCTTTTTGTGTCCCAATGAAATTCCCTATCGTAAAACCTTGGGGGAGCTCTGATATCTGTTAAGTGCAAAGTGACATAAACTAATATGTTTTGTGGCTAATGCCACAGAAGCATTTCCTAGACCGTAATGCTGCCACCACCAGCTTGTGTTCTTCCAGCACTGGTTTCAGGGTATTTGTTCTCTGATGTTTTGCGCTCAAAACTCCAGTGTTCAATATGGCGTAGACGAATATGTTTTTCAACATCCTGCACCAACATAATTTTGGAAAAATGTTAGCTTTAGTTTACAACACATATGTAGAGTAAAGCTCCCAGTGTATACATAAAATATATTTATTCACTTGATGGAGGCCAAAAGAGTGTCCAATATAACTGTACAGGAATATGCAGCAGAAGACCGCTCCCGATTTTATATACTGTGTGGTACACATTTTATTTTACAATAGGGCCCTATGGGTGATGTACACCACTCTATATCTTTGTCATGCGTCAGGATTTATACACAGCTGAGTCACATTATTGTGACCACTTATAATGTAATCATCATGTGCAGCACGAACAGCAGCTAGGCGGGCTGAGAGTAACTTAATAAGGTCCTGGTAGGTTGTCGCAGGTATCTGCATCCCACAGCTGCCGGAGGGTGCATTGGAGAGGATTCATAGAACACAATGATTGAGGTGGTCCCACAGATGCTCAACTGTGTTCAAGTCTGGTGGTTTAGGAGGACAGAATAGTATTTGGAAGTCTTTGTCAGGCTCTTCCAACCAATGTTGGATTTTTCTAGCCATGTGATATGTTCCATTTGTCTTACTGGAAGATCCCATCTGCCCCAGGGAAGACAATTGGCATATATGGGTGAATGTGATCTGCAAGGATGGATTCATACCCAAATCAGTTGAGTGCCTTCCACATGGATGAGTGGGCCCAGAGAATTCCTTAAAAACCATCCCTAGATCATAATGCTGCCATCACCAGCTTGTGTTCATCCAGCACTGGTTGCAGGGTATTTGTTCTCTGATGTTTCTAGCTTAAAACGCCAGTGTTCACCCGTTTGATGAACCCGAAAACGTGACTCATTGGAGAAGGCAACACGTTGCCAATCAGTGGATGTTCAATTCTGATATTGCCGTTAAAATGGAAGCCTTCAACTTCATTAGCTGAGGTGCAGTGACCATTCATCTGCTTCAGAGCCCCACACGCAGTAGAGTTCACTAAACACACGTCGGGTAGCCTCCTGGTTCATTGTGATACTGAGCTGCCCCACTGTAGCGTGTCAATACACCTTTGTTACCCAACCTTTACCTCTCACATCAGTGCCTGTTTTGCTCCCGTTACCATGCTGCTTATTCGCAATGGTGCCATTTCTGTACTCATATTTTCACAACAGCAGAAATACCGCCACACTTGGCCCGAAAGCCAACAATCATTTTTTTTTTGCAACTGATAAATTGCCCCTTTTATCCATGACAGCAACGAGGGATGTGTGTGCAGACAGCCTATCACACTCCTTAAAAACCTACCTCATAATAATGTGGCTCAACTTTCTATATCCAGAACTGTGATAATAGGTTGAGTGCACTGAGCCTTATAATGTATTACAGAGAGCTGCTCCTTACCTCCATGTTTATTCTATTAGAGAAAAACTACTACTGAGACCCATGTTTTATATCCACGACCCAAAACACTTCGGGTGTTTTCACACAGAGCGTTTTTTTTATGCTTTCTGCACAAAAAACGTAACCAAAAACGCACCAAAAGTGTGTGTTTTTGACATAAAAACCGACCACAAATCGTCTGAAAAACTGACCAATAAACCTTGCTGCCGGGACAAGTCTTTAAAGTCCTTCATTTTCACTTGCATCGTCAGCAAATCCAGTGTAGCCCTTTTAGAGCTTGTATCCTGTGGGTAGTACAAGCGGAGGGCTGAGCTATTTTTAGTGTATCACCTCTCTACTGTTTCCACTCACACAATGCAAACAAGATGAAGAAACTTACTAATGTCTCCTAGTTGGGTGGTGTTCTCAAGACACCCTATTAAGACCGGTGTAGCGGTATATCGATTGGACTCCTCCACCAATGGGCCACGGGTTTATGGCTGTAGCTTTTGCCCTTCTATTGGTATCTAACACAAATTAATTCAAAAGCATCACTGCTTCCTGATGGTACTGCTTTAAAAATGGCCCCATTTTAGCAGCATAACTCTAAGGCTATGTTCACACGGCAATAATTGCATGCCGTATTTCACCCGCAATTACGCCGTGTGTATGGGGGCGGAAGCAGAGGTGGGGGCAGGGATGGGCCCCATAGACATTCATTACTAGCGGCGCGTATGCGCAGTGAATAATTGACATGTCACTTCTCTCCCCGCTCGCCGTATTGTGCGAGCAGGGAGAGGAGACGTAATCCATAGTTCTCTATGTGAACTGGGGATTACCCTAATGACTGGGACGTATCTTGCCCCGTATTGAACGCACGAAATGCAGGGCGAGATACGTCCCAAAATAAACCGTGTGAACATAGCCAAAGGCTAAATCCCCACTGCAACAACGCCAAAACAACCTATAAAAACTATATGCTCTTTTGCATTTATCCCAAGATCATGCGGGATATTACTATATAGCGATTCAACGTCTATAGATGCTGATTTGACGTCTTTATCAACTGTCAGATTCTCAATTTTCAAAAGCAAATCTGCTGTACCCCTAAGATACGAAGGGAGACTTTGTACAAAACTTCTTAGGATCCTATCTACATATTTACCTAATCCCTCAGTCAAGGATCCAATTCCTGAAATTATTGGACGGCCTTTGTGGATTTTTGGAAGGGCATAGAATGTTGCTATTTTGGGATATTTTGGTAATAGGACCCTACTCTCTTCCCTGGTAATCAAACCGTCATCTAATGCTTTTATTATGATGACCTCTAAATCATGTAGATGTCTCAGTTGGATCTGCTGATAGACTAGCATAGCCTGTTTTATCATTTAGGAGGTTCCTACACATTTTAATGTACTGTGAATGGACCATCAGTACTACATTACCCCACCTCGCCCCCCCTTTATCAGATGGTTTTAGTATTAATTCCGAATTTGATTCCAGGGAAATCAGAGCTTCCATTTCTGCCTTATCCAAATTAGGTCTACATTTACTTTTATTTAGTTGTTCTAACTCATTAATTACCAATTTTAGAAAAATATCCATTTCCGGTGTATCCTGAGGGGGAGGCATTCTATTACTTGTTCATTTGAGGTCTGATCTTCCTTTCTTTCATTTTCATCCATTAGATCTATCAGGGTACGTACCCCTACCAGATCATCCGATGATACCCCCAGTTGTTCACAAGTTTGGGTATCATGATTTTTAGAACATGTTTTCCACTTTAGTTTTCTAATGAAGCGGTTAATATCCTTCACCCAGTGAAAGGAATTAAACCTGGTCACAGGTATGAATGACAATCCTTTAGATAAGACTCTCCTTTCGATTCTGTCAATATATGATTGGAGTCACTGGTTATTTCCCTTTCTTTTGGGCTCTCTCTCTCAGGGTATATGCAACCCCCTTTTCGGCCTCTAAAAAAGGAGAAGGGGAGGGTAGTGATGATGAGGAAGATGCCAATGACGATGATGCTACGGGAGGTGAAGGTATCTGAGTAGTTGGATGGGGGATATATGTCATCCCTCCTCTTCTTCCCATATTTCTGGCATTTGAATAGCTTCCTTGCAACCCTATTCTCCTTCTCCCCTCCTCCCAGGCAATGGGGGCCGCTGCACAGATTTTCCATAGAGGTCCATTCTAGGGGTTGACAGACGGTTTTCAAAACCGAAAATCGTGCAAAAATCCTTGGCGTGGGGATAAGTTCTTGGATTATGTCCACACAGCATAGCAAAAATACCGGTTGGATTCTTGTCCACAGTTTTGGGGGACGGTTCTGTTTGCGGGTTCGCCTGCCCCCCTTATTATTGAATAGCTGGGTGGAGAAATGTACATGTTCCAAGATTTTATCAAAATTCGACCAGTAGAAAATCTGTGCGGTGTAGACGATTGGGCAGATTTTCTATTAAATTCTATGGGGATGGTTGACGGTCGGTTTTCAGATGGTTTTCAAATTCAAAAAGCGTCTGGAAAACAGACAGTAAATCCTTGCCCTGTGGATGTACCCTTATCAAATACATTGCTGTTTTGATTTTACTTCCCTTCAAAGTTCTTATCTCCTACTTGTTTGCACAAGCTTCCCTAGGTTACAGGCTTCTCTCTCTGTATTTATTACTTGTAAGTGAAGTCACTCTCTGCTGTGTCTTATCAGCTGTAAAGGAGTTTGTTTATTTTACCTACAAAATGTGACCCTTCAGCACCCTGTAGCCTTCTGTCCTGTTGTTTAAACCCTTCTATTAGCAATTACTGCTCTAGAACCACCCAAAACCTGAACAAGATGTATGAACCTGAAGCTGGCTGTGAAACAGCATGGTGAGAACGCCCCTTTAATGACTGGGGTGGTGTCACCTATAAGGGTTATTAATGTGTTTAAATTGATCTTTGTTTTGGGCTGAAAGCAGATAGAATAAATTTGTCAAATATCTGGGTTTCAGCACGTCCCAAACAGCAGTCCTATCTCTAGTAATGATAGACACTTGGCCCTATGTATGAACACTGTCTATAGCAGTAAGACTGTCTGTTGCCCATAGCAACCAATCAGAGCTCAGCTTTCATTTCATATAGTGTTCTGTAAAAATGAAAGCTGCGTTCTGATTGGTTGCTGTGAGTAACAAAGACAGTCTTGCTGCTAGACAGTGTTCATACATCAGGCCCAATGTTTCCAGTAACCAAGAGCTGTTTTGGCCTTCATAGTAATAAAAACAGAATGGGAAGATGTGCTAGGGAAATAATCGTCAGTAATTATTATTAATATGTCTTTATTCAATTCATAAACCAAGGAATCGCATACAAAGTATGTATGAAGCAGGATTACAGGTGACGTCAGACAGAACCTTGTTTAAGTGTGAATACATACAGACCGGTGGGTGATTTAGATAGGAAAATAACATCAGTGGTCTTGTATGTCTCCCATTTTCTAGTTATTGCTCCCACAGTTGATTTCTTCACACTAAGCTGCTTGCCTATTGCAGATTCAGTCTTCCCAGCCTGGTGCAGGGCTACAGTTTTGTTTCTGGTGTCCTCCGACAGCTCTTTGGTCTTCACCATAGTGGAGTTTGGAGTGTGACTGTTTCAGGTTGTGGACAGGTGTCTTTTATACTGATAAGTTCAAACAGGAGCCATTACTACAGGTAAGGAGTGGAGGAAAGAGGAGCCTCTAAGGCTGTGTTCACACGGCGTAATTGCGGCGTGTACAGTACGGCCGCAATTATGGCAGGTGATTTGGGAGTCGCGCTGATCAGCATGTACTCCCACGGCGTGGGGGATGGGAGGGGGGAGAACTTGCACAATTGGGGGCTGACTAAATACTTTTATATGCCACATATAAGAAGAGAGCGAGTAGTAAATGAATCCATTGCACAGATGTATAAATATAATGTAGCTAGTCTGGAAAACACTCAGCAGTCAGAACCAAACGTGCATTTCACCAAAGTGTGCAGTATAGATGACCTTCTCTATTCTATACTGTGGTCCAGTACAATTCTGATGATGATTTTTTTTTTTTTTAAATGACTAATAAATTTTTCCATTTTTCTGTCTACAGACCTGTATGAACGCCTGCTTTTTGCAGTGCGGTACCGTTTTTGGATCCTTGCAGCTTTTTAATCACATTTTATTCCCATTTTTGGAAACTGCAAAGTGGGGCCAAGCTTTTATTTTTTATAGTGTTCACGGAGTTGGATAAATAAAGTAATGTAGTAATAGATCAGACTTTTAAAGACGGGATTATGCCAATCTTTTTATATCTTTATTCTTTTTTTTAACCTTCAGTTCTGACATGTTTTATTTTTTTCTGAACTTGCACTTTTAGTCCCTATGCAGTACTTGTGGTAGAAGTACAACTCTGCACGTCTCTTATGTTGGGTGCTCATGTGTTTAGACTGTGGAACATAGTAGAGTACAATCCATGGCACACCTTGGTAAAGTGCAAATAAGTCACTCATTTCTTTTGACAGTGCTTTCCAATGGTACATGCGTAGTATTTTCTCCAGGGTCGGGTGTATTTCAATGGTACAAGGAAGTGTGGAATCAGATCAATAGTTTTCAGACACGACGTTATGGCAAGGTGCCTTTATCCAATATACACTCTGTAGGCAGGAAGGACAAAGGTGGTAGCGTGGCAAGTGGAGATTAGTCTCGATAGGGTATGTTACCTCTAGGAGTGTAATCATTTGTATACTATTTTTCATTGCTATGTTTTGCAGAGTAAGGTGCTATTACAGCTCTCCTATTATAACCTGCTTCTAGGGTCAGTAAGCTAGCAAGCATAGGGGTCTTGATAAGCTCCTGAGTGCCATGACTGCTGGTTGGTATCCCGATTGCATCATGCTGAAGCTGATCCAGAGATGAAGGGGGATGCCTATGTCCTGCCCAGATGCCACGGTTGTGTTGATTGCGGCATCTAAGTAGTTCTTTCTGATTCCCGTCACTGAAGGTCGTTTCAGGCTGTAACTAATAGCTGGGATTCACTGTGTATGGAGCAGGCGCAGATCCTGAGCCCGCTCCATACATCACTGCACCTCTTTCCTGACAGGCATGAGATGGTGCCCTTGTCGGTTGCCTACCTATGCCTAACCACTGGCTCTGCACTGACTGGGGTTTGCCATTGGCAACTACTCCAGCTAATTAGTCAGACTTCCATATATTGTACAGCACAGTCCATCTGCATTAGATGATGGTTAACAGTATTACTATACATTTCCGTACAGTGAACATTTTTACACATTCTTAGTACAATTTTTACAAACCGATTTCCAGGGCTGTGGAGTCGGTAAGCCGAAGCCCCGACTCCCCATTTTCCCAAACCTCCGACTCCTGACTCCCTCATACATGGCGCATGTTTAAGTGATAACTTTACTGTAGTAAAATGGTAACATCAGGCTGTTTATCACCTTATGATACAATAATCAAGCTATTTAGGTAGATCAGACACTGACAAGCAAAAGGGTAACAATGTTTTGATCTTTTGAACTCTTGTGGGTAGAGCTGAAGAAAAATCTGTATTTGTGTCCAAGTCCAGTCTGCACCAACATTGGGAATGTGTAGAAGAGACCTGGGATCAGATTTTGGTCAAGATATGCTTGAATCCAATTCAGAGACCAGAAGGATTAAGGCAGTATTGAAAACCAAAGGTGGATTTCCCAAATACTAACAAAATAATACAAATTAACACTTTGATTTTTAGGAGCAAAACTGTAACTAAGCAGATGATAAATACTAGCAAGTCTGTATATATAAGACTAAATATAAAATTACAGCAGCCTCAAAGCTGTAGTGGATGGTGAGATATGGAGTTTGAAAGTCACAAGTTCAAAACATTGTTACCATTTTGCTTGTCAGTATAAAATATATTTATTGGATACGACTTTAGGACACAAAAAAAATTGTAAATATGCAAAACACTGCAGGAATATTTGTGGAGTCTCTGAATTTGTTCTGAGAACTAGTATCGCCTCCCTCAGATCCTGCATACATGACCTCACATCTGATCACATTATTTCCAGGCTAGAGAATGGCCTCTCTACAATAACTTGGGTTGGGGGCAAAGCGGTGACCACAGGGGCAACATCTCTAACAATGTCAGGGTATAAAGGAATTGCCTCGGCCACAGTCAGTTTTGATGAATGGTTGAACTCTTCTACTTCTTTGAAAAAAGATGAAAAATGTTGCTGAAATCTGTTTGCCCTGGGAGCGGAATCTTTCCCCTGGGGCAGCGCTTTGCCTGCTCCATGTCATCAATTACTCTCCTCATGTGGTGAGGCTGAAGATATGGGAGCAGTAGCACTGGCCGGACCCAATTCCTCTTGCTCTTTGCACTGCATCAAACTAACTGGACCAACTTATTATATATTTTGGGAATCGGAGTCGGTCCATTTTCTGACGACTCCGACTCCTGCAAAATAGCCACCGACTTCGACTCCACAGCCCTGCCGATTTCCTATTGTGTTTATTCTGAACATTTTAGACTTTTAAAAATGTATTTTAACAAATTTGGTGTTCCTATTTTCCTTGAGCTTAAAGGACGTCTTATGTATAGATAGCTCTGCATATTGTGACACAGCGACTTCAGGTCTCTGTCACTGGATTGCAGCAAGGTATGTTCTACCGAGGTGCCTGGTCTGTAAGGTTGGTTGGGAGGACGTTCCCACTTTCTGGGCCAGGTTTTACCAGGTCTTTGGTGACCTATCTCCTACAGACACAAGTACACTGTACTTGTTTGCTTCCTGGATGTTCATGCACCAGTGACGCTGACAAGAGGACTCTGACTGCCAGGCTTGAGGAAAGCAGGTGGCCACCTCAGAAAGCTGGAATCGGTGAGGGCTGGTGAGAACGCCGTACCGGCGGCGGCTGGTGAGAACGCCGTACCGGCGGCGGCTGGGGAGGATACTGCTGGGTAGTAGGCCCAGACCACTGATGGAGAGGGATTCTGTACGTCTAGTTAGTGGCTAGACGGCCAAGGATTTTGTTTATGTGGCTTTGCTTGCTGCTGAAGAATGGTCAGTTTGGAAGATCTACTGTGTGGTGCATGACGTATGTCATAACCATTTACCAGAAACAGCGATTCAGAGCTAAAGTGATCCCAACACTGTCCAAGATGGCTGCTGGCTGTGACTGAATCTCCCAATATATGCACATTCAGGAGCTCTTGATCCCAGTTTAATGCATTGTGTCCTCTTGCAAACCTGTCTTGCCCAAAGCCATTTTCAGCGCATAAACACAAAAAAATACACTTCAAGATACGCCTCTAATCAGCTGCATCTTGAAGCGTAAATTTACAGTTCAAAATGATGTCGTGTGAACATAGAGAGAAGATGCTCCAGGATTGTTATTTCACAGGGAAGTATTTACTAAACCAGACATATCAGGAGATGGAACATTTAACAGCTTTTGTCACGAGGAATGATCTTTTAAAGTGTTCCTTAAGGGCTTGTTCACACGGAGTTTTGACTCTGTATTACAAACGCTTTGTAGATCCATCTTGGGGACCGACAGAGAGGACCCAGAGACGGATCTAACAATTAGCAGTGAGATTATCACTGCTTGCTATGAAGAACACGCAGCGGCGCTCACATGAGAGCTTTCAAGAGCGCCGCTCGGGTCCGTCTTTGAAAGAATTGACATGCAATTGTTTGCAAGACAGAGCGGCGCTTTTGAAACACGCAGCGGCAATCTCTCATGTTCGTCATAGCCTGCAGTGATAATCTCACTGCTAATTGTTAGATCCATCTCTAGGTCCGTCCTGTCGGTCCCCAAGATGGATCTACAAAGCGCTTGTAACAGAGTGAAAACTCCGTGTGAACAAGCCCCAACTGTACTGAACACCTAAAAATCCAGGCATGAATTCACACAGCAGTGGACATATACCGGTCGGTTTACCTGACTGGTATTTGTCCGGTTTTGCGGCCGTCCCCACGGCCGCAGGGGGGGGGAGAGGGGGACGGCTTTTCTCCGCGATGAGCAGAGTAGAGCCCTCCCATTGAGGTGTTCGTATTCCGTCCGGAAACCGGACGGAAGAATGAACATGCTCAATGCATTTTGAGCGGTCCGTGGGCAGAAAACCCGTGCAGTGGGGACTGCTGCACGGGTTTTCCATAGAGCAACATTGTGCTCATTTTCGGCCGGTTTTTCAGGCGGTCTGAAAAACCGCAAACAGCTGAAAAACCGGCCAAAAACCCGTGCAGTGGGGACATGCCCTAAGGCTCTGATGTGGAGTCTCATGGGCACTCTGCTGTGGAGACAAAATCTAATACAGTGCTGAACACAAAGTTAGGGCTTGTCCACACAGCAGGGTTTTCAGTCAGATTTACAGACTTTTCGGATTTCAAAACCATCTGTAAACCAACTGTCCACCATCTGCATAGACTTGAATAGAAAATCCGTGCAGATGTCCGAACTCGATGGATTTTCTGCGAGACGGTTTTTCACACCACCAAGGGGGAGGGCTTGAATCTGCAACCTGTGTGTCAAAAAAGACTAAATACCGGTCGGAAAATCCGACCGGTATTTGGTCGTTGTCGTGGTTACGCACCCTTAAAATACTGTTGGAAATCCGATAATATATGAACTTCACTGTTTTTTTTGCGCAAAAACCGCTGTCGGATTTCGGATTCTCGACAACCTAGTACATGGGCTGCACAGGAATCAGACGGGTACCTGGCAGAAGGTAGAACAGGTTCTGTCTTCCCTCAGACGGACGGCGGCTTCAGTAGAAAGCCTGTGCTGTAGCCTGTAGGATTTTTTATTGAAGTCTACACAGCACTGGGTACAGTCGGATACTGAATCCACTGAAAATCCGGCGAGAATCCAGTGCAGTGTGGACATAGCCTGATAGGGTTATTCTTCTATGGAAGCGATGCTCCTAGGGGCACAATGCCTTAGTAATAGCTTCTGATGGAGCGTGTAACAATCGTGATTCTGACAGATTTGTATGGTATCCAGAACACAGGAACTTGGTATGTGGAACCATTGCATACCTAAATAAAGTTATTGGTGTCAGGATATGAAGTGCTTGAGGCCTCCATATTTCATGTCAAGGAACATACATCATGGTGATAATTCTAATATAGTCTCTTCAGGATCATATTCTACATAGTTCAGGCTACAGATTCCAGTGGAAAGCATCACCCTAAGCCTTGTTTGCTTCATTGTAGTACATCCACGCTAATTGCCAACAGACATCAGTCCAGCTCTGGTATTTCAGAAATCCACAAGATGAAAATAATGTGAACCATATTGTGCATAGAGCGTATTTTTATGGGTTTAAGGGGTATTAAATATATTTACATAAAACTTTACATATTAAAAAAATTCCAAAGCGCGGTTCACCCTGCCAGCTGCTATCTAGAACAGAAGCCACAGTGCACGGCCTGAAACATGTGACAGCTAGCATATGCCCATCAGACTTCATCATGGAGTCGTCTGCTTCCATCAGGGTTTTTTTTCCCATTTTGCCAGGCGGAATATGGTTCCATAAGGCTGCGAACATGTAGAGACTGTCGATGAAGGCACCTAACAGAATTGTGTGGTCTGCAGTAGTAATTTGTATACGATGATCATGTTGTATTTTAGAGATAAAAATACCCTTTTTTCTTAGGGGAGGTTCCAGCATTAAAGGGGTGTTATCGTTTCATTAAATGGTCTTCAGAATAGGGGACAGTGAAAACAAGCAACTTTGCAATTGGATGTCATTAGCAAAGCTGCCTTGTTCTCACAGTGTCCCTTATCTTGTGTTTTTATTTACACTGATATCCAGTGTGGGTCTAATCCCCCTCCTTGCTCAATTCACTAGCTGAGTGCTCTTTTACATTCTGTACAGCCCCTGGGTCGATTCACAGAGCTGTGTGTCTGACTCAGAGTTAGGGGCCGTAGCATTTTCTGTTTCCACACCTAGCAGAAACAGACTGCAGCAGATTGTACAATGAGAAAACATGACAGTTTTGTCCCTGTGCCTAACTCTCCTGCGCAGATCTGTGCCGTTCTTAGAAAGCTGTAATACATCTCCAGCTGTGAGAGATCAGTGCTCAGATTAGATTGAATGCAGCCTGTGGTATGTATACGCTCTTAAAAAAAATAAGACTGCATAGAGAGAGACACAGTGATATGTGGACTCAGAGGGGGGGGGAGTCTCAGGCCAGCAGTGAAGGGGGGATGATGTCTTCCCGCTGGGAGGGGAAGAAACGCCCCTGCATTCACAGAGCTGGAAAGCTAGGAGAAGTGTGAATCAGGCAAAGTAAGGAAGCGATACATCCCCTTTAAGTCTATGCTCACATAACATTTTTTTTCCTCTGAAAAACATGTGATGGATCTGCAACAGTATTCCGTATTTCAACCATGTATTTTGGCTTTATATGTCGCAGATTTCACCAAAGTTTATAGGTGTGGATTAGCACCATTAAGGGGGTTGTCTCACCATGCTCTTTTACAGAGCCACGGGCAGTTTCAGACTCCCACTTCCTGGTCAGGCTGTGGGTGGTTCTATAGCAGTGAGCAGTGGCATATCCGCTCTAGCAGATCCTGTTAAAGTGACATCAGTGCAAAAGATGTGTAATGTAGTGCAGAAAGTAAGAGTTCTAAGGGGTTAAAGCTTGTCAGTAAGTAATAAGCTCTGTTCTTTCAGGATAAGTAACAGAGCAGGGAGTGAGTCATCTTGACCACTGCTTTAGCCTGTAAGGGCATGTTCACACGGCGTTTTTGGACGAGGTTTTCGGAGCGTTTCATCGCTGAAAACCTCGTCCAAACAACATCAAAACCTCGCCTGAAACACGCTTCTTCAGACGAGGTTTTTGATGAGGCTTTGATCAGGTTTTGGATCAGGTTTTCGACGAGGTTTTCACACATACAAATGAATAGCCAAAGGGCGAAAAAAACCCCGATGAAAACCCGCGCCTACAACGCGCTTCAAAAAATTGACATGACACTTCTTGTTCATTGCTTCCAAAGAAGTGTGTAAAAACCTCATCGTGTGTGAACTACAACAAGGTTTTACATAGGAATCAATGAATTGAACTGGGTGCGTTTTGGGTGAGGAAACGCTCTTAAAACCTTATCCAAAACCTCGTCCAAAAACGCCGTGTGAACATGCCCTAAGAGCAGAAAAAGGTGGCCGGAAACTAGGGAAATTGTGTGCAAAAGTAGGAGATCAGATCTACTCCTAACTCTGAAGAGAAGAAAAATTAGAACAGTGATGTATTTGCTAATAGTTTATATTGGTGATAAATTCCCTTTAAATCTTTCAGCACTTTAATCAATATTTTTAAGCCTTCAGAGCTGAAATATTCCAGCATTCTCGGCTGCCGCAGTACCTGCTTGTGATGTGCGTTCTGGAAAGTTTAGAACATATAGGAAATGCATGACGAGTATTTCAAGTCGGAATCCACACTGATTCCAAATTTTGAAAACTTGGGCTGTAAACCAAAATAAAGCAGGTACCAGTAGGGCATAAAGATGTCGAAAACCCCAAAACCCAAAAAATGCTTTTAACGTCCGTTTTTTGGCAAGGCGACGGGGGTTCCACGAGTTTTTTGGGTGGTGGTGGCGTTTTTTCCCCATTTTTTTGGGCTGTTTTTTTTTTGGACGGTTTTTGAGGCAGTTTTTAATGTATGCGAAATTCATATAGCTCATTTAAACACCTGGACCGTTTTCAGCAGAACTGTCCAAAACACGTCCAGCAGTTCACGTAGACTTAAATAGTACATTTTCTGCCCACTGTTTATCTTTTTGCAAATTTTTCAAAAATGATGAAACTGAAAAAAACGTTTGTGGGACACAGAAAAATTTTTTTACAAGTTGTGGGCCTCTTTTAGTTTTTTTTCTCATTTCAGAAGACGAAAAACGCTGAAAAAAACCCCCCAAAAAAGGCCAAGAGACCCCGCCTAAAAACCTTGCTGAATCAAAAATATGCATTGATTCATACAAATGTTTTTTTTCCCCCAAATTTTAAAAATAAGGAAAAGGAAAGTTTCTTTTTCCTCGTTTCCACGTGCCGATCCGTATCCAAAACCCCATAGACATAAATGGGACCTTTTTTCTGACTGTAAATCCGCTGTTAAAAAAAAAATGACCCAAAATTCACATGATATACTCATTTTTTGACGCGATTTTCAACAGTGCAATACAACGAGTAAATTCATGTGAAGTCATTTGGACGTATTCTCAGGGTATGGCCACATGGCAAGTGTAAACTGACAGTCGGATTCTGTCTTAGGCAAGTCTATGGGCCAGCGAGGTGCCGGCCCCCCGCTCCCGCCCCTGGTATTTGCGGGGCCTAATTACGCCCTGCATTTAAGCCGTGTGAACCCAGCCTTAAGGTAATTGGGTGGCGCGTTTTGGCGTGTAATTCCACTGCAATACGCCCAAGATGCGCCCCACAGTTATGGTAATTCATAGTTCTCATAGAGGGCTATGAATTAGGTCTGTCTCCCCCGGTGTACAATCCGCACGTATTGTATGCTGGGAGAAAGAAGTGACCTCACTTACTACTTTCCGGCGCTTATGCGCCGAGGGATAGTGAAGATCTATTGGGCTGTCAGCTGCACATTAGAAGTACGCGCTGGCCAGTGCGCACTTCTATACTACCTGACGTATTGCGCCGCACACATTACACGATGCAATACGCCGTGTGAACATAACCTTAAGAATCCGGACGGTATTTTATTGTATTTTGAATGATTTTGGGGGACGGTTCTGTCCACGGTTTGCGGATTCGCCCGTCCCCCTTGACCATTGACTAGCACAGCTCCCGCCCGAAAATCCATCCAGCTGAAAGTCTGGGCAACGTCGACTACTGAACGGATTTTGTATCCAAGCCTATGTGGGTGGTTGACAGTTGGTTTTCAAATCCGAAAACCATCTGAAAACCTTGCTGTGTGGACACGCCCTTACAGCGTTTTGCAATACTTTTTTCAATCTGAAAAACGTATTGAGAAAAACTGCGTGAAACGTATCCAAACACGTACCCAAAGTGTGGTGCGTGTTTGGATGCGTTTTCGGTGTACCCAAATGCACCCTGTAGTTTTAAATAGGGTGTCTGATGCGTAACACGGATCCAGAATTGACATGGCAATTCTTTGAACGGATACAAAATGAGAAAGTCACATGTAAAACAGGTATCGCCTGAACGCTGATGCGTATTTTACATTGCTTTCAATGAACATTGTTGAATACGTTTTGGAGTACGTAAAAAAGTACTCGAAAATGTATTCCAAAAAGCTGTGTGAATATACCTACTGTGTTATTCCCTTACTACCCTGTTTCCCCGAAAAGAAGACCGTCTCTTATCTTAATTTTTGCTCCTAATGACGAGCTATAGGGTATGTTTTTTTCTATGAACAATAATTCACATTTATTGTTAAACAAAAAATCAACATGTATTAATATACTGTAGTGATTTCATCACAAACATCAGCATAAGCAGCCAAACTCTGAATTTCATAACTAAAAATGCACAATGTCTTATTTTTGGGGAACAGGGTAGTTGAAGGCTTGCTTTGTGGTTTTATGTGTCATTTTTAACAACCTATTTTGCTATATGACTTTTATAGATCTTAACACAGTCTGTGCTGCTTTTCCACTTCCTTTTCGTTTTAATCATAAGGTGACTTGTAACATGAGGTGTTTTCTTTGGAGCAGGCCAGTGCCGTCCTCCTCATCCCCCTCTCCTTGTGGACTACAGACATGATGAAGTCGGTAGGACTGCATAGTTTGCAGTTTTGACACCGTAAGATAAACAGGATGACATATCCTAACATTCCTCAGCTAGAACAGCCCTTGCATCCATCCCAGAGGACATAAACCTGCCTTGATTACAGTCATGCTGGAACTAAGCTGAAATGTGGAGAGCAGCGGATGCACTCTCCTAGGTACCCATACACATTACATGAAAGTTGCTCAAAATGGGATCCTTCAGCAAAGGTGATTTGTTGGATGAAGGTTAACAGCAAATGATAGATTTAGCTAAAGGTCACATGTTTTGTACTTTTAATGACCCGCCGCTGTACCGGACCACCGCAGCTTTAAGCCCTTACCAACATTTGATGTACTGGTACATTTGCGAACCATCTGAAATTGAAAACCGATCAGTAACCGTCCCCATAGACCAGTGTTTCTCAACTCCAGTCCTTAAGACCCACCAACAGGTCATGTTTTCAGGGTTTCCCCCCTGAATGCACTGACAATAATTATATCACCTGGGGCAACACGAGGAAAGTCTGAAAACTTGACCTGTTGGTGGGTCTTGAGGACTGGAGTTGAAAAACACTGCTGTAGACTTTAATAGAAAATCTGTTCAGTAGCCTATACTGCACGGGTACTCAGCCACCGGCTTTCCGAAAAACTTTGAACAAGCACAATTTTCTGCCAGGTTTTCGGGCAGAAGATGTGCAATCGAATGGTTATGGGGGACTGGTGAATCCGCAAACAGTGGACTGAACAGTGCCCCAAACCATCCAAAAGACGACAAAATACCAATCGGATACTTAAACGACTCCAACCAGTATTTTGTATATGCCGTGTGGACGCAGCCTTAGGCCTCGTTCACACGGCTTATTTGCCGACGGATTGGCGCCGTACTCCGCGCCGGATTTGCGCTTCAATACGGCGCCAATCCGTCGGAGTCATTACAGTAATCCACTGCTATCATATAGAACAGTGGATTCCGTTGCTCCTCCCCGCTCGGCAAATCCGCCGCGGGGGGGGGAAAGTGACATGCACTTTAATTTACGGCGCGGACGCGCCGTAAACAATGCATTGTCTATGGGGCCGGGGGAGCGGCGCCCCCCGCCGCGCTCCGGCCCCGCCCCCGTCCCGCCCCTTTTTCCCACGGCGGATTGTCAGCTCAATACGGCTCACAAATCCGTCGGAATAAGCCGTGTGAACACGGCCTTAGGCCTCGTTCACACGGCTTATTCTGCCGCGGATTGGCGCCGACTGCGCGCCGGATTTGGCCTTCAGTACGGCGCCAATCCGCGGCAAGCAATTACGGTAATCCACTGCTCTCATTGAGAACAGTGGAATCCTTTCGTCCTCCCCGCTCGGCGAATCCGCCGCGGGGGGAAAAAGTGACATGCACTTTATCTACGGCGCGTACGCGCCGTAAACAATGCATTGTCTATGGGGCGGGAGCGGCGCCCCCGCCGCGCCTGGCCCCGCCCCCGTCCTGCCCCTTATTCACGGCGGATTTGTGCTCTCAATACGGGCACAAATCCGTCGGGAATAAGCCGTGTGAACACGGCCATACACTTCAGCCCGCAAAAAATGAGCCCTCACTCAAATTCATAGATCGAAAAACAAAATAAAGTTACTGTTCCAGAACATGGCGCTGCATTACAAAGTTAAAACACTTGTAATTTTTTTTTTAGATGTACTAAAACATAGCGAAAACTCTACACATTTGGTATGAGCAGAATTGTACCGATTTGCAGAACACAGCTATCTTGTCATTTATTCTGAACAGTGAACTTCTTAAAAATGACCACCCTCGCCAGAAAAAAGGCGCAGTTTTACATTTTTTTTTTTTTTGGTACAGTCAATGGCACCATTTAAAAAGTACATCTTGTCGTGTAAAAAACAAGCCCTCATATGATTAGGTAGAGGGAAAAATAAAAAAAACTCATGGCTCTTGGACGGCAGGGAGGGAAATAAATGCAACAAAAAAAATAGGCTGTGGCAGGAAGGGGTTAAGGAACCTGAATAGCAAATCCCTTCCATGTCCTCCTTCATGAAATGACTCAGTGGATGCTTCTAATAATTTGCTCATTAATGGTAAGCTGAAGCTTCTAAATGGAGTCATTGAGATAATCACAATATATTGAAGTACTGCTGTTTATGTAACTGATTCATATGTTTGTGTAGGCTCATATTCTATCTTAAGCAGAAATGCTGAAATAACTCCTATTCATTTAGCTTGTAGCACAACAAAGAAAAAGAAAACACATTTTGATGAGAGAAACTTCTTAACAAAATATTTATTTTTTTTAGCTGTGAAGTTTCAGAAAGTGACTTGTAACAAAACTTAAACCATGAGAAAAAGAATAACGCCAATGGGTGTATGAGAATAAGAACTTTTTTAGCATGCTAGTGGCCTATGTTAAAAAAAAAAAAAAAAAAAAAAGTTGTATTTGCTATTCCTTTCAACTAGAATCCAACTCTCCCTCTGCTGGTCTTCTGTTTTCTTCTGATCTGAATCCGAACGGGACGTCACTGCTGCAGCCACTGGTCGGCTACCGCAGTCTGTGCCATAGGCTGATTTACCATTTTGGAAGTAGCGCTCGGAACAGTGATGTCAGGCAGTGACATGTGACCAATGGACTCCTCAGTCTTGTGCCGTACATGAAAGCGGAGACTGCTGTGGCCAGGGATTAGATATAACGGCACGTAAATGGTGTCCTCATTGCTGCAGGACCAGCTGTGCTATAACTGAGCTGGAGCAGCAGGGGATTTGCAGGTAATTCCTTTTTTTTTTCAAATGTAAGTATTTTGCATTTACTCCAGCTCCTATATAATTGTCTTAAAATCCTAGACAATTTAGGGCTTGTTCACACGGCGTTTTTGTGATCCGTTTTACGGATCCGCCAAACGGATCTAACAATTGTCAGTGTGATTAACATTGAGTTGAATGGCAAAAGCGCATCGATGTTCCCACGGGAGATCACGATGCGCTTTTGAGGGCTCTCCTGCACTGCGCTTTTCGCATCCGCTTTAAGAATTGACATGTCAATTCTTATTGCGGTTTACGCAAGTGAAAGCCCATAGGAGATAATGGAGTCCGCTTTGGCACTTGTCCAAAAGCGCTCCACACTCCGGGCACGTATCAGCTGCGCTTTGCATCCTGAAAGCGCAGGCGAAAAGCGCACTGGGAGACTGGACAGGGATCGCTGAAGAGGTGTGCGGCGGGAGCGCAGGTGAGCGGCAGCGCAGGTGAGCGGCGGCAGCGGAGGTGTGCGGCGGCAGCGCAGGTGAGCGCGGCGGCGGCGGCAGCGCAGGTCGGTAGCGGAGGTGTGCGGCGGCAGCGGCGGCGGCAGCGGAGGTGTGCGGCGGCGGCGGCAGCGGAGGTGTGCGGCGGCGGCGGCAGCGGAGGTGTGCGGCGGCGGCGCAGGTGAGCGGCGGCGGCGGCAGCGCAGGTCGGCAGCGGAGGTGTGCGGCGGCAGCGGCGGCAGCGGAGGTGTGCGGCGGCGGCGGCAGCGGAGGTGTGCGGCGGCGGCGGCAGCGGAGGTGTGCGGCGGCGGCAGCGGAGGTGTGCGGCGGCGGCGCAGGTGAGCGGCGGCGGCGGCGCAGGTCGGCAGCGGAGGTGAGCGGCGGCGCAGGTCGGCAGGCATATGATGGATGGGGCAGGCAGGCATATGATGGCTGGGGCTGGCAGGCATATGATGGCTGGGGCTGGCAGGCAAATGATGGATGGGCTGGCAGGCATATGATGGATGGGGCTGGCAGGCATATGATGGCTGGGGCTGGCAGGCATATGATGGATGGATGGGGCAGCATGGATCGGGCAGGACATGTATGAATGGGACGGGCGCAGCATGGATCGGGCAGGACATGTATGAAAGGGACGGGAGCAGCATGGATCGGGCAGGACATCTATGAATGGGACGGGCGCAGCAAGGATCGGGCAGGACATCTATGAATGGACGGGCGCAGCATGGATCGGGCAGGACGGGCGCAGCATGGATCGGGGCAGGACATCTATGAATGGGAGAGAGAGAGAGGAGAGAAAGAAACGCATCCGCAATACGGATCCGTAAAACGCAACTTGAAAAGCATGCAATACGGATCCAAATAAAGTATCAACTGTTGCGTTTTTCGGATCCCGCTTTACAGATGCGGTTTTTTACCTGTCAAAAACGGATCCGTAAAAAGGATCAAAAACGTCGTGTGAACAAGCCCTTACAGATTAAAAAAAAATCTAAATATGTTTGTTATGCGTTAAAGATGGAATGGGTTTGTTCTGTAGTGAATATTTCTGAAATTTACATACCAAATGTAT
>JAODAL010024880.1:0-59689 GCA_025379985.1 Phyllomedusa bahiana | reverse complement strand
AATCATCATTGGTTCTAAAAGGCCATTTCCAGGATCTGTGTTCTCAGGTCGGTCACCCAAACCTGGTGAGGCTTGTTTTAGTAAGATCACGGCGGACCATGAACCTTGCAAACTCTGACATTTCTGACCTTTCTGACTTCAGGCAGGTAATTGTAGGCTGATTAGTGCTGATCATGTTGTTAGTGGTAGTCTGATTAAGAGACATAGGGACATATGGAGCTGCATAGGCATTCAATGCAAGAGCAGGTTTACATTCGATTATATGTGAAGCTGGATTGGCATGGTTGCCAGGGGCTGGACAACTTGCTGGCATATTGGTTTGGACCTTGATATCTTTGTATTGAGGTTGCAGAGGTGTATGGCATTGGTGCATTATGATGTGTGAAGGAGATACAGGATGCAGCATGAATGTAGGACTGTACTGACCTCGAATGCAGTGATCTGCAGAAGGATCTGTGCTTTGTTGCACTGGAGGAAATCTGAACTGTCAGGAATGTTGGTGTCCAACTATCGCCCCATCTCACTGCTTCCATTCGCCTCCAAACTCCTCGAACAACACGTCCATCTTCAACTTTCCTCTCATCTATTCACCAACTCTCTCCTTGACCCATTGCAATCTGGCTTCCGACCCCACCACTCTACAGAAACCGCCCTAACCAAAGTCACCAACGACCTAGCAAAGGCCAAAGCCTCACGCCACTACTCTGTGCTTCTCCTCCTAGACCTGTCCTCTGCCTTTGACACTGTCGACCATTCCCTCCTGCTACAAATCCTCTGCTCCCTCGGCATCACGGACTTGGCTCTTTCCTGGATCTCCTCCTACCTCACTGATCGGACTTTCAGCGTCTCTCACTCACGCACCACCTCCTCCCCCCGGCCTCTCTCTGTTGGTGTACCCCAGGGGTCTGTCCTGGGCCCACTACTCTTTTCTATCTACACTAGTGGTCTGGGTCAACTAATAGCATCGCATGGCTTTCAATACCATCTGTATGCTGATGACAACCAACTCTACATCTCCGGCCCAGATGTCACTTCTCTACTCTCCGGATCCCTGACTGTCGTTCGTCCATATCCTCCTTCTTCTCCTCACGTTCCTGAAGCTAAACGTGGAGAAAACTGAATTCATCTTCTTTCCACCATCTAACTCCACCCCTCCACCTGATCTCTCTATCACAGTCAATGGCTACACTCTCTCACCAGCTCCACAAGTCCGCTGCCTTGGGATAACCCTTGACTCCAATCTGTCCTTCAAACCACACATCCAAACCCTCACATCCACCTGCCGCCTCCACCTGAAAATATCTCCCGTATCCGTTCTTTCCTTAACTTCGAAAGCACAAAAATGCTGGTCCATGCCCTCGTTATCTCCCGCCTAGACTACTGCAACATCCTTCTCTGTGGCCTCCCAGCTAGCACCCTCACTCCCCTCCAATCCATCATTCACTCTGCTGCCCGTCTGATTCACCTCTCTCCTCGCTACTCCTCTGCCTCTCCCCTCTGCCAATCCCTTCACTGGCTTCCCATTGCCCAGCGAATCCAGTTCAAGTTAGCAACCTGACCTACAAGGCTCTCCATAACCATTCCCCTCCATACATCTCTGCTCTAATCTCCAGATATCTCCCTCACGCAACCTCCGCTCCTCACAGGACCTTTTCTCTGCTCTCCCTTATCAGCTCCTCACACAACCGTCTCCAAGACTTCTCCCGTGCTTTCCCCCACACTCTGGAACTCACTGCCCCAAAGCCTCAGACTCTCCCCCACTCTCACCAGCTTCAAAGGCAACCTGAAAAACCCATTCTTCAGGATTGCCTTATAACCAACACTAACCCTGCTGTCACTACACTATCCATAACCATGTCTACCCCTCACCTTCTGTCTCTTCCCACCTTCCTCATAGACTGTAAGCCCTCACGGGCAGGGACCTCTCTCCTTCTGTACCAGTTGTCAGTTAGTAATTTGTCACCTTTGTACTTGTTTGACCTATGTTATGTATGAAACCTGAATGTACAGCGCTCTGGAACCAAGGGCGCTCAAAAATAAATAATAATAATAATAATAATAATAATAATTCAGAGATTCACTGTTTTGGCTTAGCACATAGTCTCTTGTGCGCTTAACAGGGTCTTCTACAGCAACTGAACTTAGGCTGGAGCTGCTTCCTTCACTTCCACTAGCAGCTTGTTCAAGAACCTTTAATCTTGCCATGGCGGTGGCATGTTCACATTGTTTCTGCAGATTTTCCATCTCGGCTCTTTTGCATGCTGTCTCTGCTTCCATAGCTGCTGTCCCCGCTTCAAAAAGCTGCCCTTTTCTGAGCTGTTTTCTGCTTCCCAAGCTGTTTCTCTCCCTTCCATCCCTCCCCTTTTCTTTTTGCAAACCCCTCTGCTGAAATTCTAGAAAGCCTCAGTTTCCCGCACGTGCTCTTATACTTTTTTCATAAAGGTAAAATTATTTTGAAGACCCTTTACTTAGAGGGATCTTTTGGAATGCTTATAGTTTTGGGAAACATAAAAATGTTTTTTTTCCCTGCGTTGTTTGTTTTTTAAACTTTAATTTGGACTTAGTTTCACATATAGGTTTTCCCGTTCAATTTTGGGGGCCGGGGAAAAAGCTAAAGAAATTTTCTTGTAGGGGAACTGGGGTATTAAGCTTTCTGAAAAACCCTTCACAGTAATGGGAAATTTTTAAATTTTAAATTTGTTCCATGAATTGCGAGAGTTTTTTTTGGGGTTTTTTCCGTAGGTTTCTTCACGGCACCCGTGAGATGTGGGAGATGTGACTAACGGTTTTTCCCCAAATTGATCAGTAGTTTCAGAAAAAATTTCCTTTTTATCCCTTTCCCAAAGTTTCCCCCTCGGGACTTTCCATTTTGGTTTAAATTTTAACGTTTTGCCCCTTACTAGTTGGGGAGTAGGATTCCTACTTTTTTTGGAAAAGTCTAGCGGGTTTCACTGTGAGTTTTTTTTTTTTTTTTTTCCCCCGCAGCCATTTGGGAAAACACAGCAAATAAAGAGGGAAAGGAAATAGGTTTCACTTGCAAAGAAGATTTCAAGTGTATTTGGGGCGTAGCTGTGATGCACCTGCGAACTGAGCTTGTTTGTCACTGTCACAACACTGCAGTTTGTATGTGGTAATCTCTGCTGAAGCTTTTGATTTTAATTTGGGGTTTTAAAAAACCATCTTTTCACTATCTGATCAAAATCTGACACCCAAGTGTAAAAATTTCTTCATTGCCCATGTGGTAATAAAAGTCGGGAATTAAACCCCTGTAAAAACTTACTTCAGAATCTTGTCAGACAGTGCCCAACTCAACTGCCCCCGGCCTTTATATAAAGGGAAGCAACGGGAGTTTTTTTTCCAGGCTGAATCTTTTTGTTTACACCAAAGTATAGGTGAAAAGATGATAACTTTAAACCGATTTGGGGTGCAGGGGATGAGGTTAAGTGCTTCAGTCAGCCAGAAAAATGGAGAAGCAAAGGAAAAGGGAGGAGCTGAATTCCTCGAGCACACATACAGGAAGATGAGAGGGACAAATTTAAAAAAGGAAAAAAGCAGTAATAGAAATTACAAAAATGATTATAAACCCAAAAATTTGGGAAGTTTTGGGACAAGGGACATGGTCCTTTAAATAAAACAGAACAATTATGTCTGATTTTATAACTGTGCATTGGTGAAGAAGTACAGCCTTTTTATGTACCAGACCTGGTCTTGGAGTACATGAGAACATGCGGAATATAAGCGGAAGGCAAGATTTTTTTCCTCTGGGTACATTCTTTCTGTTGTTTAATAACCCCTTACAAAAAATTTGTTTGTACGGGTTTATGTCATAATGTTTGGTAAGGCCCTGTTTAGGGGACTTACTTGGCAAGAAACCACTGGGGGAACAAAGGGGGGGACAAAACTGAAAACGTCGGGGTCAAAGGATTTTTCCCTTGTTCCCCAAAGAAACCCAAATCAAGTGGAATGTGATTCCCTTGTATGGGCAACAAAAAAAAGTCTTGGGACCAAGACAGTTTTCGGGTTTGTTCCATCAATGTTAAAAAGGGAAAAAAAAAGGGTTTTAAAACTTTTTAAAAATTGAAAAAAAATAAAAACGGGTTTAAAAATTTACCCCCTTTTTTCCCCATTTTAAAAAAAAAAGAATCGTTTTGGCATGTGCCCGAAACAAGTTGGGAGCATTAAAATATAACATTATTTAACTCGTACGCTGAATATTATATAAGGAAAAAAATTCCAAACGCCAGTATTGCGCTTTTTTGGTCATTCACATCTCCAAAAACTTGGAATAAAAAGTAATCAAAAAGTTGTAAGTATCCCAAAATGGTATCAATAAAAAATACCCTTCAGTTTGCAAAAAATAGGTCCACAGGTGGAAAAACAAAACAGAAAAGATTTTTCTTTTTTTAAAAGTGCTAACATATAATGATAACGCTACATCGTTGACAGGGGCGTCGCTAGGCTGTTTTGTCCGGGGCTCGGGCCCCAAATAAAACCCCCTGTGCCCCGAACCTTCCCGGGCTCCAAGGCCGGCTGCCTGGGCCTGGAGCACCGACTGGCCCTGCAGCTACATGTGCGTCGCTGGACGCACATACAACTGCGGGCTTCTGCGGAGCAGAGAGCGAGCGCTCCTGCCCCAGACAGTGTCGGGTCTCCGGGTCCGCCCACAGCGGGGCCCGCGCCGGGTCCCTTTAGCGCTGAGGACCCGGCGCGGCCCCCGTTGTCGGCTCAGCTGGCAGCGGCGCGATGTAATGACCTCATCACGCCGCTGCCTGTCCTCGGGGACCAGCGCGTCACGGGCTGTGCGCCCGAGGAAGTGGGGGAGGAGCCGCGGGTGAAGAGGACAGAGCGCGCTCGGCCGGGGGATGCTAAGGTGAGTATTAAAATGTTGTTATTTTTATATCGTTTACCTGCCTCGGTGCCCCTATATACTGCCTGTGTGCCCTATATACTTCCTGTGGCCCCCTATACCTCCCTGTGGCCCCCTATACCTGCCGGCGGCCCCCTATACTGCCTGTGGCCCCCTATACCTCCCTGCGGCCCCATATACTGCCTGTGGCCCCTATATACTCCCTCAGTGCCCCTATATACTGCCTCAGTGCCCCATATACTGCCTCAGTCCCCCCATATACCTGCCTCAGTGCCCCCATAATCTGCCTCAGTGCCCCCTATACCTCCCTTTAGTGGCCCCCTATAACTGCCTGTGGCCCCCTAAAACCTGCTGTGGCCCAAATCTATATACCTGCTTGAGAGTGCCCTATATCTATATCCCTCTGACATTGACTCTATATTTTATAAAACCTGCCTATTTTAGGGGACCTATACACCTACCTAACTGAGGTGACTTATATACCTAAATTAAGGAGTTGCTGGGAAAAGTGAGGATTCTAAGATATTTGTGTCCAAATCTGCAGGGAAAGAGTATTGGCCGGGAGATATCAGCATGAAGGTGTGAACTGGGTGGAGAAGAAAAGGAAAGTGAACGACGCTGATAAAAAATGATGTCTCCGTGAGTCCACTAAATGTAACTGCATGTAATCAAATTATATTTCTGCAGAGCGCCTACATACAACTAGTATCTACCACTATATGGGCCCTGTATGGGTGTAAAATAAAGTAATCAGAGCCTGTGTACAGCTGATGGTACATATGGGGATTGCGTTTGGTCAGGTCTGGCAGATTATTTGGTCCTTTGTATAATAGTTTTGGGACTTGGTTTTGTAGGATGTTTTTAGTAACAATTATTTGTCTGGGAGATTTGCTCCATGTGTAGGTGTATGTTTTGGTGACTGTTTAAAGGGGGATTACACTGTCATATAACGGAGGTGAGGGGTTTGAAAAAGTAAATTTGTCATTGGTGATTTTTCATTGTGCTGTGACTGCTGAGGCAGGTATATAGATATAGGGTCACTCTATGTGGAATATGCTGAAAATTAGTGACAGGAGCAGAAGGTTTTTCTCTGTAAAAACACATCATGCCGCAGTTCACAATGTGGCGTGAAAAATGTCGTGTGAACCCAGCCCTACTGAGCAAAACACAAAGGACCCGGGCCCCGGATGTTTTAGGACCCTAGCAACGCCCCTAATCGTTGGTATTACCGGAATCATGCTGACCTGCAGAATACAGATAACACATCACTTATACCAAAGAGTGAACACCATAAGACAAAAACTCCCACAAACATGACACAAGTACATTATTTTTCACATTTCACCCCAATTTTATCCCGTTTCCGAGTAAATTATATGGCAGGTCAATTGCACATTAAAAAGTACATCTTGTCCCACAAAAAAACAAGCCCTCATATGTCCATGTAAATGGAAATATATAAAAGTTATGACTTTTGGAAGGTGGAGAGGAAAAAAATGAAGAGCCAGATTATTATGACCACGCTGCAGGAGGAGGTTATAGTAGGGGTATAGTATCCTATACATTGCTTTTTGATTCTGATTCTCTCCTGTGTTAGGAGGAGATTTAACAAGCTTCCCTATTTACTGGCGTCCTCTCTCTTCTCTTACAGGCTGAAGCAGTGATCAGGATGGTGAAGTCACTCCTTTGTTTCTTCACTGAAAAATGGGAGCCTGTTTACATTACTTACTGACAAGCTTTAACCCTTTAGAGCTCTTTAACCTTCTGTACAACAGTCATCAGACCTCTTGCACTCATGTCCCTCTAAACGGATCAGCTAGGAACAGCAGAGCTGATAATTACTGCTGTAGAACTGCCCACAGTCAAACCAGGAAGTGTGAGCCTGAAGTTCCTATGGCAGTGTAAAACAGCATGGTGTGACAGCTCCTTTACCTAATGTGTAAAGTTACTTGCATAACTGCTATCTCTGTAGTTGGTGTCATGTTGTTAATAAAGTTAATGGTAAAAAAAATAACACAACTGTTTCTTGATTGTCAGTAAAGTTAAGTGTAAGACAAAGCAGAAAGATGAGGCAGAGAAAAAAAATGTGTGAGTGCCTTCTCCACGACACTAACAGACATGAGACACTGCTGGGGTAGTAATACTGGAGAAGTTCTGCTCCTCCACACACTACTGTTACCTGGATACCAGGGTCACATGACCTGTGTGGTGGTCACATAAGACGCTGCTGGAGGTAGTAATACTGGAGAAGTTCTGCTCCTTCATATACTACTGTTAGCTGGATACCAGAGGTCACATGACTTGTTGGGTCACTGATAAGACGCTGTGGGTAGTAAACCGAGATGTTGTCTAATAATCACTGTTACTGGATACCAAGGTCACATGACTGTAGTCCTCACAGCTACTTCATGTGAGTTAATACTATGGAAAGGAATGTTTTCTATATACGGGCCTACAGCACTGGTATCCAAAAGCTATGGGCACACGGGACTTCATATGAAGACTGTCTAGGTATAAGACTTGCTTTGTTGCCCATAGCAACCAACCAGAGCTCCTCCATTTCATATAGTGCTCTGAAAAAGTTAAAGGGGAGCTCTGATTGGTTTCTATGGGCAACAAAGAAAGTCTTACACCCGGACAATTTTCACACATAGGGCGACATGTATGAAAATTGGCGCCCGTTTTTATGTTTTTTTTTTTTTGTGAAAGCTGCATCTGATTTATGTCAGCGCCCGAAGTGCGCTCATAACTGCGGTGTAAAGTACCCTGTGCCTCGCCTGTGTGTGAGGCACATTGCGGAACTTAGGCGCATAAGGAATGCGCCTGACATGTATTAAGTTTAGAGACAGGCTGGAAATCAGAGAAAAATCAATAAGCATAAGCATGTTAGTGAATAGCAACAATGTATTACGTCCGCAAATACATCCAGATTTTCCATTGGTATCAATTCTAAGCTAATTGTTCATTATTTTAGCCTGATTTGGTGATGTATTTGCAGACGTAAATACGTCCGTAAATACGACCCGAACTAAGCCATGGGAACAGAGAAATCCTGCTTGGAGGAGCACAGGTCCCAGCAAGACCTGCGCTGTGCTGGCTCTTGCTGTATATCCTAAATAGAATACAAGGTGAAAGAAGCAAAAATACATCTTACATTTTTAGTATTAAAAAGGACAAAAATTAACATCAGTACAGCATCATCATTGGCTTATTTAATGTGTTTAATGAGTTTAATTTTCTCCATATTTTTTTTTTTCACATTCAAAAAGGCTTTATTTTAAATGAAAGGCAATACAATCAAGAAAACATCAATAATACAGCTAAGATGCAATTTGTAACAATCATGGCAAACCATACACAATCTGGAGTCAGATCAGTATTATCACAGGGCATTAAGTCAAACATGCTAATTTTCTCCATATTTTAAGACCTTTTATAGCTGATATTTCTTTCTTTTGAGATCTTATATATATTTCCTTTAATTTTTAATCAACTTTTTCAATACATTGGATTAGTTTTTATACAACTTTGATAATTATCTTTATTAATTAATTAATTTTAGAGACAACAAATTTTTATTCATGTACTCTTGTTACAGCAGACCTAGAGCACATTTGGCCCTATTACAATAAGTTTTAGCTTCACTGCGCCTCCTCCGACTCAGGTAGACCACATTGAACTAGGTCTGCCTGTCGGAGCTGTAATGCGCCTCACTTTGCCGACCGGCATTCCTACATGCATCACATTATTCGAATCGGGTGCGTCCCGCCCCAGAACGCCCACAGCACGCCCCTTCATGTTAGACGCATACGAAAGTGGCAAAGGTTGCGTCTAACAGCGCATTCCTGCGTCCGACAGCGGAGCCGGCACAGTGAGGCGCAGTATACGCCTGAAAACAGGCGAAAATCACGATCGTACATGTCGCCCTATATAAGGCCCATTATTTTTTTTAAACATGTACATTAGAAAATGGGATGGTTTCATTATATATATATATATATAATTTATAATATATTATATATATATATATATTATATATATATATAATATAAAATAAACAAAAACATAAAGTGGACAGCCACTTTAAATGGAGCAATAGCACGCATGCTGAACTTTACATTAAGGTGGGAACAGGGACTCAGGACTCTTGTTCTAGTAATTGTGGGGGTCCTAGCATTAAAGAGGTGATAAATGTCCTTGGGGAATGTCGTCAATTAACCACCACTTATTCTTTCACCCTTGAAGGATACTGATCTGAAAGGAGAGTGGGTACTGGATTTGTTTCAAAAATGTAAAGCATGTTTTGGAGATTTTTAACTAGACCATTTGGATAAGGCATTTTTACAGACATCATCTGATACACATTTATGTAATCATTTGGAAGCACACTGCAATCAACTCAAGTACATTAATTTCTAGTTCAGACTTGATTGACAGATCCTTTACATTCTTTCTTTGGGTTTCATAGGCTTCAATTTCATGCATATTCGCGGACTGCACGTCAGTGCGAAAGTGTCCTACTGCATTACACTACGGTGCCACCTAC
Organism: Phyllomedusa bahiana; assembly: GCA_025379985.1. NCBI lineage: Eukaryota > Metazoa > Chordata > Amphibia > Anura > Hylidae > Phyllomedusa > Phyllomedusa bahiana. The sequence goes on along the minus strand of JAODAL010024880.1, from coordinate 50,276 downwards.
ATACATGCTTTCCAAGGAAATCACCACAATTGAAATAATTTCCACTGCGGGCAGTTCACCAAACTATGCCTGCTGTTTGAATTTTTTTCTCGCTTTGCTCCACGGACTAGGCCATAGATGTCAGAAATAAATAGTTATCTATTTCATCAAATTGTGGGTGACCTGTGAAAGTGGAAATTTGCATTTGCTCATTTCACAAAGATGCTTGACATTCATTTTCAAACTTTGAAAGTTACCATTCCATTCATTCGTTAAACAAGCATGACGGCTAAAAGTGATCTGTGTTTGAATGGATCCCAATGTACTGTAATAACATTGACTATTAATGGGGTCCACTAAGTTCCTGTTTTTTTTGTATTCTTAATGACGTCAAAAACACTAATGAAGGCTATGATAGGCTAGTTTGGGAAAAAAACAGAAGCCTAATAAAAAAAGAGAAGCACAATATTGTGAAAAGAGATATAGCATATGCTTTAGTTATGTATCTCATTGAGCAGACACTCATCATGGGCCAAAGGGTCAATGTTACAGGCTCTAGGGACAGTTCCAGAGCCTTATGTGGTTAGCCAGACAAGTGCAAATAAATCTCCTCCCTACTCTAAATTGCCATGACTATTGACATTAAGCATTTTACTGTCCTGACAACAATGAACATTGGCATAAATCCTCTTACTTTCCTACATAGCCCCCCGTTATTAAAATTGAGCACTTTACCCCCACATAACCCATTAAAGATACAAATATATCTAAGCTACAGTAGATAACAAGGAATATTATTATTAACCTTTATGCAACCTTTGAAATGTTCACCACTGACCTCTAATTAATCTCAAATTATTAGTTAGTATTATCTTTTTAGGCACTCTCATTTACCAAATGTGTTATCTCTGAGTTTAATAATTTTACATGGTCAAAGTTTTTAGATAACAAGGCAACAAGAAACAGTGTGCAACTTTTTCTTTCGGACTCTGGTTATCAGGGCCGGGACAAGACATTATGGTGCCCTAGGCAAATGGGTCAAATGGTGCCCCCTCACCCCCCCCCCCCCCATTAAAGAAAAAATATTAAAAGTTCAAACGCCTCTCCCCTTGCTATTTTACAAAAGGAAAAAGAAAAAAAGTTACACATAATTGGTATCAACGCGTACAATCCAATCTAGTAAAATATAACACCATTCATCCCACATGCTCAACACTGTAATAGAAAAAACAAATCATTTTATGCTTTTGGGTTTTTGGTCATTTGACATCCCCTACAATTACAGAAAAGTGACCAAAAAGTCACATGTATGCCAAAACGGTGCCAATGAAAAGTACACATCAACCTGCAAAAAATGCTCCCTCACTCAAGTCCCCAGAGGGACGAACAAACACTTTATTGGCTGAAAATTTAAAGAGTAGATGTTTGGGGTTTTTATGGTACTAAAACATGATTATAACCCTACATATTTGGTATTGTTGGACTAGAATCAACCTGCAGAATACAGAGAACACATTATTTATACCAGTGAATGCTGTAGAGATAAAAAAAAACCTGCAAACATGGCGTAAGTAGTATTTTTTTTTATAACATTTTGCCCCACTTGGAATTTTTTTGCGGTTTCCCAGTATATTCTATAGTACAGTGAATGACACCATTAGAAAGTTCATCTTTTACCGCAAAATAAAAGCCCTCATGTGTCTATGAAGATGTAAAAATAAAAAAAAGTATGGCTCTGGGAAGGCGGGGGGAGGGGAGGGAGGGGGATACAAAGCCATATTATTATGACTGGTTGTCAGGAAGGGGTTAAACGTATTTATTTTCCGCGGCGGAATAGGAGGCAGCAACAAGTGCCGTGTTGGCGAACTTAGAGAACGGGTGCCCAAACTGCAACCCAAAACCTACTTATTCATCCCAAAGTCCCAAAAGACTAATGTAACCTGAATACTGAGGTGATTTCTCTGTTACCCTTAGCCCCCGACCTGAGTGCAGCTTTTATTTTATTTTTTTAGTGCAGTAGAAGAAATAGCTGAGCTCTTATTGGTTCCTATGGGCTGATTGGTTGCTATGGGTAACAAAAGCAGACTATTAGACGTTAGAGTGTATTTATGTTATATGCACACGTGTGAATGTATACCGTATATTGATATAATGCATATATATTTTATACATATATACACGCACATCATATATACACACATATTGTGCATAGCGAGAGAGAGACAGGTTGTGTATAATATATATATAATATATATATATATAGTATATTATATGTATATATGTGTGTGCTTGTGATTATATAGTTATATATGGATTTGATAGTGTATATATATAGATATATGCAGTATATATATATAATATATATACACACACACACTCACCGGCCACTTTATTAGGTACACCATGCTAGTAACGGGTTGGACCCCCTTTTGCCTTCAGAACTGCCTCAATTCTTCGTGGCATAGATTCCACAGGTGTTGCAACGATGCTCAATTGGTACCAAGGGGCCCAAAGAGTGCCAAGAAAATATTCCCCACACCATGACACCACACCACCACCAGCCTGAACCGTTGATACAAGGCAGGATGGATCCATGCTTTCATGTTGTTGACGCCAAATTCTGACCCTACCATCCGAATGTCGCAGCAGAAATCGAGACTCATCAGAACCGTCAACGTGTTTCCAATCTTATACTTTCCAAATTCGATGAGCTTGGGCAAATTGGAGCCTCGTTTCCTGTTCTTAGCTGAAACGGAGTGGCACCCGGGTGTTGTCTTCTGCTGCTGTAGCCCATCTGCCTCAAAGTTCGCCGTACTGTGCGTTCAGAGATGCTCTTCTGCCTCCCTGGTTTGTATGGGGTGGCTTTTTTAGTCACTGTTGCCTTTCTATCAGCATCGAACAGTCTGTCCATTCTCCTTTGACCTCTGGCATCAGCAAGGCATTTTCCGCCCACAGGACTGCCGCTCACTGGATGTTTTTTCTTTTTCGGACCATTCTCTGTAAACCCTAGAGATGGTTGTGCGTGAAAAGAAAAAACATCCAGTGAGCGGCAGTCCTGTGGGCGGAAATACTCAGACCAGCCCTTCTGGCACCAACAACCATGCCACGTTCAAAGGCACTCAAATCACCTTTCTTCCCCATACTGATGCTCGGTTTGAACTGCAGTAGATTGTCTTGACCATGTCTACATGCCTAAATGCACTGAGTTGCCGCCAATGTGATTGTCTTTATTAGGAAATTAAGTGTTAACGAGCAGTTTGGACCAGTGTACCTAATAAAGTGGCCGTGAATGAATATATATATATAAATATATTATATATATCAATATTATATAAATATATATATATTGTGAGCTTTTAATGCTCTGAGATCGTGACACACGTTTTCAGGCAGAGACAAGACGTATTCCAGTGAAAAAATACAGGGCTTCTGTATTTTACTATTTGGCACAAACAGAAAATGCAAAGGTGCAAGGCATGCCAAACAAAAACAAAACGCCTGCCCGTGCGAGCTCTAGCTAACAGAGACCAGCTAACTTGGACAGTCCTGTAAGTTCCCTGCTGATTTTCCAGGCAGGTCTCCACTCCACCCAGGCTTAAAGGTACCCAGGGTTGTAACCACCATAAGTCAGCTTACCTGCTGACTTTTATACTCCAGGTAAACCCCGTATGGAGTCCATGGAGTGAGCACACCACCCTGCTTCTATGCTCCACTCCCAATGAACAGCCGACCCAGGTAATGGCTGAAGCCATACTAACCTTAAATTGTTAAACATATGTCGACAGTCCTGTACTTGTCGACATCCATCTAATTTTTGGCCGTTTCATCCCCCAAGGCTCCTTACCTTGGGTGCATGTGTCCGGGACACAATCTGGAAGGTGCCATGCAAGGACCCTGGCCGGGATGATACCCATTGTACACCCTTCCTGCTGTTGCCTTTTTGTCCTTACATATCCCCCCCCCCCTCTGCTCAGACGCCGTGGGCGGAGCACCTGTGCCGCCGAAACTATGCACTCTGGATAAACGCATCTGCGATTGCTGTTGGGACCCAGGACGGGTGATTCGACGCAGATTTATTAAAGTCCTGTAAGGCCAGGAAAACCCACCATGACACCCTCGCATTCTCTTTCCCTTTATTTTGGCCCTCCACTTAGCGGGGAGTGATCCCGTGAACACCCTAAACCTGCCTTCCCACCATGTAATACCTGAGCGACTCGATTGCCCACTTTAGGGCCAAACATTCCCTCTCTACAATCGAATAATTTTTTATGGCTTCCGGATAGCTTTCCAGCTGAGGTTACCCGATCGGGGGTGCTCTTCCCCTTGACCCTTTGGGACAAGACTTGCCCCTATAAGCCTACTTCTGAGGCACCGTCTGCACCAGGAACTCCTCCCAAAAATTAGGGGTGAATCAATACAGTGCCTCTTACAAAGAACGTCTTGAGCTTTTGGAAGGCTTTGCTCGACCTCAGGATCCACTTAACCAGGTGGGATTTTGGCTCCCCTTGTGAGATCTGTGGAGAGGGGCAGCTTATTGTGGCAAACCCTGCACAAAACCTCCTGTAATAACCTGCAATGCCCGAATGCTCTAACCAGTTTCTTGACACAGTTGAGGCCAATTCGATGGCTTTGAGTTTGACTACCTGGGGTTTTATGACCCCAACGGCCGATATTATACCCAGGTAGGCGGACCTCCTCTAGCCCTATCGCGCAACTTTCTCGTGGGTTGTAGCCGTTAGACCGCGCCCCTATCGCGTCAAGGACCGCTTGCACATAAAGCCAGATTGGAATCCCAATCGCGCTGTAGATCACCACATCATCCAGGTAAGCGGCTGCAGGATGATGTCCATTATAAACCCTCTGAAAGTCGCCGGGGCCCCATGCAAACCAAAGGGAAGGACCTACGTACTGGAAGTGTCCTCTGGGTGGAAAATGCCGTTTTCCCTCCTTGCCTGATCAGTGAGGGGAACCTGCCAATAACCCTTTGGTGAGTCTAAGGTGGTCCATATACCTCGCAGGTCCCACCAACCTCTCTATCAGCTCGTCGACGCCTTGGCATGGGGTAGGATCGAAATTTTGAGACTTCATTTAACTTGCGGAAGTCATTACAAAACCACAAGCTACCATCTGGCTTAGGAATAATCACGATGGGGCTGGACCGACGACCCACTTTGGACTTCTCTAATAGCCCTCCCCAGGACTAGCATTTTCCTCACTTCTTTCTGAAATGGCTTGCCTCTGCTCTTTGGCACCCTTAATGTGGCCCAACCGGCACCTTTTGGCTGGGTTTCAGTGACAATGTCATGTTGAGGATGTACATCTGTCCCGGCCAGGCGCGTCAGAGATACCCCTCGTTCCTCTCTATAGGAACTCCCAGACCCTGGTCTCTGACCTCTGACAAGGGACTCCGCGATACTACTGGGGTCGGTAACTGCCTTGAATGGGACTTCCACTGACTCCCCTTGCAGCCACCAGCTTTCTCTCGGTCCTTCCAGGTTTGATGAGGTAATATGTAACTTTGGTAGTGTTTCTCTTTTCCCTGCTGGAAAACCTTGTAATTTACTCACTCACCCGTTCATAATCTCATAGGGGCCTTGCCATTTGGCTAGAAACATGCTTTCTACAAGTTGGTACAAGTACGAGCACCCTGTCCCCAGCTAGAAAAAGACCTGACTCTTGCGGTCGGTTGTAAACCCCTGCCTGGGCTTCCTGGGCCTGAAAGCATAATACTCCCTTACAAAATTGGGCATAACTGCCGCGATTCTTCCTGCATGCGGCTATAAGCTCTATACACGTTCTTAAGGGGTTTCCCTCTTGCTCCCCAGGTTTCTCAGGCTATGTCCAGGAAAGCCCTCAGGGATGTCTCCCCAAATAGCAGCTCGAATGGCGATACCCCGTGGATGCCTGTGGGACTTCCCTGGAGGCGAACATAAGCTAGGCAACAGGTGTCCCAATCCCTACCCGACATTTACCAGACACCTTTTTTAACATGCCCAGATTTAAGGTTTATTAAAGCGCTCGACCAGACCATCGTCCTGGGGAATGGTACACGGATGGTGCGCAGGTGGGCAATCTTTAGCAGGCGCAATAGCTCCTTTGTTTACCTTGGACATAAATGGGTCTCGAGCGGTCAGGATCTCCTTGGGATCCCGGTACGGGTGAAAGCTGGAACAACTCCCTACTATCCCTTTAGAGGAGTGGTTTCTGAGGGTACAGCCTCCTGGGTAGCCGGGTGGCGTAATCTAGTACGACCAGATATGCAGGTCCCCTTTAGCCGATTTAGGGAGGGGACCGACCAATCCATGCCAATTCCGCTTCAAACCTCTATAAATGGGGAGAGGAACCCCCTAATGGACTCCGGAAATGGGGTCAATGGCCGTGGACCTGACACTCCGGGCAGGACTAGACGAACTCTTTCAACGGCCTTGTAGATGCCGGGCCAGTAGAAGATCCGCACACACCCTCTTCTAGTTTCGTCCGCCCTCCAGTGTCCCCCCCAAAGCATGGGAATGTGCAGTTCTAGATCACAAACGGACATGTGTTCGTGGTACCAACCAACTGCTCCACTACCTCTGTTTTGGCGTTTTTCAACCCAATACAATAAATTGTCCCTTACGATGAAGATGAGGGGTAGCCAACTTCCTCCCCTGGTTCCTAGTGGTCCTCCCCATCAATGACCTTTACACTTTTCCAAGCGTTACCCAGGTTAGGGTCCCTCACTTGCTTCTGTGCCAAAAATTTCCCTCTCGAGACTGGCAAAGGAAAGGAGAGTTCTAACTCAGAGGTGTCTCCTCTGGATCCCAGCCAGGACCGACAAGGGAAAAGGCACAGCTTCAAACATCGCCACATGTTTGGCTACAATCACGTCATAAACAGCAGGTACATCATGATACATTTTAAAACCAGTTTTATTTTCCCCCACAATCCCAAAACAGAGGAAAGTCACAGCCATAACTGCCTCTGTGAGGTAAAACAGGTCACCACGGCCACCTCATGTTGGGTGATCCCCACATGGCAGACTCTATTCGCCAGTATGCGTGGGTATCCCTGGTGTCCCCATGGTAACAAACTACCCTATCCGGCGTGAGAGTATTGCTCTGGGCTCACCAGTCCCGAGCTTGCACAAGGGTCACTAAGCTCCCCCGAGTCCAGGAGGGCCAGCACCAAGTGTCCATAAATGGTAACAGAGGCACTCCTCTGTCTCACGTCGGTCCTTTCCCTCCAGCAGCGCCCGGAGTGGAATATGACGGCCGTGGCAAACCAGGAGGTCGCCTCCCCAACCCACATTCCATGGGTTTCCTCCCTGCCCGGCAACGTGCCGCCACATGTCCATCCTTGGCACCGCCATGCAGACAAGGGGTCCCGGGCATTAGAAACAGGGTCCCCGTTATGGGGTAGGTGGCCTCATCGCCCCTCCCGTATACCCGAAGACCACCCCCCTTTTCTGGACAGGAGCAGTCTTACCGCGGTTTGAGGTCTGCGATTCCCCGGGGTAGTTAGGGACTTGCAGGAACTCCTCGTAGCGCTGTACCTACCACAACCGCGACCAGTTTCGTCCACGCTTTTGGGGTCGGTGGTACCCCCACGCAAAACCTCTGGGCTAGATGGGAAAGGCCCGCACAAAATGGGTCACAGACCACTTGCCACTCGCTCGACCACACCTGGGCAGTTGTGGGTCTCCGGCTGTAGCCAACATGTTTGGTGAATGTGGAACAGGTCGTGACATTATGTGACCTGGCGGGCTTGCTGGAATCAAACTCCCCAGGCTTTTGCACTCTCTGGGCCCCGTACTGCCCGGGTGACCCCCAGTTGGGCCATGATCTCCCCCCGCAGTTTGTGTATCCCTGGCGTCTTGGACACGCAGGTCGAAGTTAGACCTTCTGCGGTTTTTTTTCGCACCGTTTAGGAAGGGAGCGAGGACATCCGCCCACTGGTCCCGCCGCAGCTGCTCTCATCTCTAGCTATCCGCTCAAAGGTCCCCAGGTAAGCCTCGATGTCGTCATCCGCGGACGATCTTGCGCAGGGACACCTTGCACCACCTGGCGGGCTGTGAAACTTAGCACTTGTTGGAACTTCCTGGCCTTGCAGCCAGGGTCTGTAGCTTGTTGCTGCAGTTGTGGTTTTACTGCAGTTTGTACCTTCACCGTGGCTTGGTGGGTCTCAATTAGCATGCCATTCGTCTCAGCTTTGCGCCCGGAGGTCCTTCGTGCGCTTACTGCTGGCTGGGCCGCCATCAGCTGGAGGTTTACGTTGGCTTGAATTAGCTGCTTCACACAACTCATTCCATTTTAAGCCGCCTCTGCTGTGACCGTGCGTAGCTGCTTTGCACACCAGGACATTACGTTTTTCCTTCTTCTCAGGAGAGTACTTCCTCTATTTATTTGTGGGTGGCCCAATCGACCTCCACCAATGTTGTGAGCTTTAATCGCTCAGGGATCGTGACTCACGTTTTTCAGGCAGAGACAGAACGTATTTCCAGGTGAAAAAATACAGGGCTTCTTATTTTATTGCAGCAAAATAAAATGCAAAGTGCAAGGAATGCACAAACACAAACAAAAACAAACTGCCTGCCCGTTCTGGGCTCTAGCTAACAGAGACCAGCTAACTGTACAGTCTGTAAGTTCCCTGCTGATTTCTTCCAGCAGGTCTCCACCCCCTAAGGCTAAAAGTACCATGGGGTTGGTAACCTACCATATTCAGCTTACCTGCTGACTTTTATTACTCCAGGTAAACCCCGGAGTGGAGTCAAGTGGAGTGAGCACCCACCCATCTCTATCTCACACCCAATGAAAGGCCGACCCCAAGGGAAATGCTGAAGCCATACCAAACCTTAAATGTGTTAAACATATAGTTGACAGTCCCTGTACTGCGAACATCCATCTAATTTATTGGCCTTCAATACCCCCAAGGCTCCCATTACCTTGGGGCATCGTGGTCGGGACCATCGTAGGTGCACCAAGGACCCTGGCCGGGATGTATACGCCATTGTACACCCTTCCTGCTGTTCCCCACCTTACAATATATAAAAACAACACATACAAAGTTTATATGGCAAATCAATGTAACAGCCAGTGTAACTCCAAGGGAAGGGCTTTGTTTTCACATAAAGGCTATGTTCCACATGGTATAATCGCGGGGCGTACAGTACACCCCGCAACTATGGCAGGTGTTTGGGAGTTGCAGCGACCAGCGCATACTTCTGCCGCGGGGGGCGGCGTCAGGAAAACGAGAAGCGACTGTGGTTTTTGCACAAAACATGACAGAAACCATGGTCCTGCATCAGAGAAAAAACAGCCGCTTTCAGGTGTTTTTTATTGATGCAGGGGAGGCATTGCCTTACTATATAACTAGTTGTAGTGGGGGGAGGGGGTCATTACTTCACCCTGCCTGCTCTCTGAGTGTGGAGCCCGTCCAGCTACCAGAGAGTTAACATAGGGCAGAACTGGAGGAGCCCACACGGTGTTGGGGGTGGGGGGAAGCAGCAGGGCTCATAGTGAACTGAAGAATCCTCTCCTCACTGCTTATCAGTGTTTGTGCAGGAGCGGCTGTCATCAGTTCAGAATGAACGATCCCTCTCTGCACAAGCTCCTGGACAAGAGGCTGCGCACTCCACCCAGCTCAGACTTTCACTTTCTCTCCGTCACTCTGTAGTCGGCAGGAGGAAGTGGATTTGCATGTTCGTCTGCCTCCCGCCTTCTATCAAATGCCTGAGTAAAATGAAGGGGGCGGCCCTAGGAAGGAAGACAGTCACAGATCATCAGTAGCCGGCATTCTGCCAGCCGATCGCGGCTAGAGAGTTTCACATATTAAACTACGCCCCCTTTATTCCTGGCAGAGGTGGCAACCTAGGCCATAGCCTACCTCTGCCTAGCCATCGTCCCGTCCCTGCTTGTTATATACACAGGTGGACAAAATTGTTGCCACCCCTCTATTAAAGAACGAAAAAAATCACTATCCTAACTAAAGTAACGTGAAACTGATTAAAGTATAATATAAATTAAGAAATTTACTGAAAAATCGTGAAGGGAAAATTAGATATTGCTTTTAAGTTGTGGTCGAACTGAAAATGTTTAAAAAAAAAACTAATGAAACTGGCCTGGACAAAAATGATGGTTCCCTTAACTTAATATATTGTTGCACAACTTTGTGAGGCAATCACTGCAAAGAACACACTAATTGGCCACAGTTCAACTTGTTGCAGATTGTCAGTATTGCCCAATTATGGCCTCAGTCGAGCTCATCGAGCTCACAAACACAGACTCAAGGCTTAAAATTCAATGTGCAATGTTCACTTTACATCAGGCATCCTGATGAAGGAAATGGTGTTCCGAAACGTGCTCTGCATGTAGCGTGAGTGTGGAACGCTCTATAGTCAGCTCTTGCTGGATTACGTCATGCATCTACATATAACGCTGATATGCACTAAGTAATGCCCATACTACTTTCTTATGTACATACGATTATAGACTGTATTGGGACCGTGCGGTCCAGAAGCTATACAGCATACGTTTATAAGTACAAGTAAAGTGAACATTACACATTGAATTATAAGCTTGAGTCTGTGTTTGTGAGCAATCACTGCAAACACACGATTTCTGTAACTCTCAATGAGACTTCTGCACCTGTCTACAGGTATTTTGGCATACCCAGCTGTCTCAGGTTTGAAGGGTGTTTTGGGTCATTATTTTGTTTAAGATCCATGACCTCTGACTGAGACTAGGCTTTCTGACACTGGGCAGCATATTTCACTCCAGAATGCCTTGATAGTCTTGACATTTCATTGTAGCATGCACAGAATCAAGACACCCTGTGTCAGATGCAGCAAAGTAATTCCAAAACATAATCTTTTGTAGTAGGTACATTGTTCTTTTATTAGTAAAGTATGGCTCATTCTTATGTCTGAACAAAGAGCTGATGTTACTTGCCAAAAAGCTCCAGTTTTGTCCAAGGACATTTTCACAGAAGCTTTGTGTCTTGTCAATATGCAAAAAAATCTTGTTCTTACTGGTGGCTCAGTTGTTTGTATTGTATTTTATAGTCTTTCTGTCATTACTGTACAGGAAATACACTTTTATAATTATATGGTAATTGGTTTCCTTTTGTTAATCATCGCATGGATTAAACTTGTTTTTCCAGCATAACCCACATACACTTGATAAGTTGGAGAAAAAGTGAGGTCAGACATCACCTTGAACTGTTTGTCAACCATTCTTCAACAATTTTTCTTAACACTGTCATCAAGCAATACCATTGCCATGAAGAAGTGTACTTAGTCTGCAACAATATTTCTTGTAGGTAGGTAAGTGGACTATATCAAAGTAACATCCATACAAGGGTCAGACAGTTTACACTGCAGGCTTATGGGCAAGCCTAGACAGTGTTCCCCCTTTCCCTGGCATTACTACAAGGACATATTCTTCATTTTTTGCTTCAAATGCTAGAATTATTTTAAGGTGTTGTCTAGTGTGGACATCTTTAATTGATTTCAAAAGTCCTTGACAAGCTGACCATAAGGAAGAACAGTTGAGTGAGTGTCTCTCTGCCATGACCATACCTCAGATATTAGAAGGTGCAGAAGAACTATGGTCATTGACTAACAGAGGCACAGTACCATGCATAGGACATTCACATGCTCTAACAAGGTATTTTTCAAAAGGTTGAAGTAGAAAACTCTTGAAAACATGTTAAGTTGCCATTCTGTTCAGCACAGAGTTAAAAAGAAGACTTTACTTTTTGAAAAATAATTTATGTACTGTTTACCTAGAAGATGACAGCTGATGATGTGTGGCATATTAGTAAAGTGGTTAATACTAACATCAAAGGTGGCCCAGGCCAGTGAAGGGGTTATTAACAGAATGCCTGATAGTTTAAGATAAGCAAAGGGATAATGATAGCAATTCTGGTGACCTAGCAAAGTACAGATGTCATCTAACATCTCTGATGGACTAGACCTCTGAAGTTGTTGATGATATTTTATTTCTGATGGTCTAGAATTGTTAAGGGATTAATGCTTGTGATTTCAGGTAATGAAGGGGTAAATGCTAACATCCCTGGTTATCTAAGGGTAATGAATAGGTTAAAGGGGTGTTCCCATCTCAGATATGCCTTATGGCATATCCACGGGCACTCTGTTTATTTTAGTGGGAGATCTGAGCACGGCCTAGCACACCTCTCCATTCTTTATGGAGATATTTGAATTTATCTGGATTGGCAATCCCTTTTAAAGCTAAGATCCTTGTAGATTTAGGTGATTGAAGAGGTCATTTTAACAATTACAGTGTTCTAGGGTTTTGCAGAGGATAATTCAGAGCAGTAAATTAAAGCAGCAAAATTAATAAAATGATTAGCTTTTAATATCTAGGGAAATATAAATGAAGGAAATTACCAAATACATAGCTTTGTTGATTTTACTTTGTTCAGGATATAAGGAATGTTTAATCTGCTCTTTATGCACACAAGTTTCTCTGGTTACCAACCACCTCTCCCTGCTCTCTCTTATCTCTCATTGCTCCTAGCTGCCATCAGGCAGTCAGTTCACCCAAGGTGAGTCACTCTCTGCAGAGCCTTATTTCTAGCTAATGAATTTGTTTATGTTACTAAAAGAAAAGCTCTCTCTCTTTAGAGATCTGTATTCTTATGCACTTCACTTAACAGACCTCCAGTAGTCATATCACTCTATTAGGATTAGTTAACAGCAGAGCTGATATGCCTAGAGATGGGCGAATTTCTCAAAAATTCGGTTCGGTCACTTCGGCGAATTTTCCGATAAAATTATCTTCGGTCCGAATTACTTCAGGACGAATCGCGTTAAAAAACAACTATTTCCAGGCTGCACAGAGCCTGCAGGGTGCTGTAGACATTGTGCCATGCTTAAATCTGCAGAGGGAGCTTGGTTTGGTCTTCATACAATGTTGTGTTTTAGTATGACACGCACATGACTGCCGCCGCTCTTAGAATCGCTTCACTATAAAATTCCCTGGGCACTCAAGAGGGCAAAACTGACCAAAAAACTGAAGCGGGAATGTTGCCTGATAAAGTCATGCCAGAGAAAGCTGGAAAAAAACAAGCTGAGGGCTCAGGTGGCAACATTAGTGACAGAGTGTGGAGGTGACGGCGGCAGCCACAGCAGCATGAGGTCAGAGAGTGGCACAATGACATTCTGGAGGTGGCAGAAAAAGGGGTAGGCCACATAGTGGCACAATGACACAGTGTGGAGGTGACGGCGGCAGCCACAGCAGCATAAGGTCAGACAGTGGCACAATGACATTCTGGATGTGGCAAAACAGTGATAGGCCACAGAGTGGCACAATGACACAGTGTGGAGGTTACGGCAGAAGCCACAGCAGCAGCATGAAGTCAGGCAGTGGCACAATGACATTCTGGAGGTGGCAAAAACAGAGTAGGCCACAGAGTGGCACAATGACAGTGTGGAGGGCACGGCAGCAGCAGCATGAGGTCAGGCAGTGGCACAATGACATTCTGGAGGTGGCAAAATCAGGAGTAGGCCACAGAGAGGCACAATGAGAGAGAGTGGAGGTGACGATGGCAGCAGCATGAGGTCAGACAGTGGCACAATGACATTCTGGAGGTGGCAAAAACAGGAGTAGGCCACAGAGTGGCACAATGACAGAGAGTGGAGGTGACGGCGGCAGGAGCAACAGCATAAGGTCAGAAAGTGGCACAATGACACAGTGTGGATGTCCCGGCACCAGCAACAGCAGCATGAGGTCATAAAGTGGCACAATGACAGAGTGTGGAGGTGGGTGGCAATAACAGTACCTGGTAAAGATGGTTGGTGGCAGATGGAGAAACTGGCAGCAGATGTGTGGCATTAGGCGGGTGGCGGCATCAGAATAGTGGCTGAGGCAGGTAGTTTGAACCCAGACTCATTTCTCACAGTTTGGGTGAGGCGTCATGGCTGATGTAGTCTGACGCCTAAGGCATTGGTGTGTGGAAATCCTGGCCGATCCACGCCTGATTCATCTTGTCAGTCGTTCCATATTTCCCAAGGACAAGCGGGTTCTCCTTGGGGTAATGAGGGCCCCCGCTGCACTAAACACCCGCTCTGATGCCACACTACTGGCCGGGCAGAACAGCTTCTCCACTGCAAACTCGGCAAGTTGCGGCCACACATCCAGTTTGGCTGCCCAGTAGTCCAGCGGATCTTCTAACTAGGGTAGCAGAGTGCTGTCCAAGTAGGCCACTACCTGTTGGTTCAGGGACTGCTCCAGGTCCTGCTGCTGCTGCTGGTGACTACCCTCCTCACTAGGCGGGTGAAGGAAGCTGCTCATCCGTAACTCCAGACTTAGGTTGCTGCTGATGGAGCTGGTACTGATCCTACCCCCACCTTCCCCCAGCAGCCGTGGCAGTAGTACGTGAGTGCTGAGGAACCCCCCGTCAACCTTCAGAGGAGGGACGAGCCGCACATAGGCAGCGGCCAACTGACTACAGAGGATTTCCCTATAGTATTTGAGTTTGTCCTCCCTCAATAGCTGGGAAAAAGGCTCCCATTTTGGACCGGTAGCGAGGGTCCAATAGGGTGGAGAGCCAGAAGTCATCCCTCTGCCGGATGCTGACGATTCGGCTGTCACTAGCCAGGCCAATAAGCATGGGGCGGGCCATCTGCACAAGTGACTCCGAGGGGCTCCCTGCCTCCATCTCCAACTGTATACTGCCACGGTGCTTGCGGTTATCTGCCTCGTTTTTCCTCATCTCCATCTTCCTCCTCCAGCTGCTCCTGCTCCTCTTTCTTTTACCTTGGTGAAAATCCACTCATTTTCCCCAGACAATGCTTCTGCTCCAAGTCCTCCTCCTCCTCCATTTCAGTCCCCACCGGACTCATGTGGACGCACAAGATAAGTCGCCACATCACCAGTCCCCCGCCCAACAGAGTTTTCTACATCTGTTCCAGGACATGAACAGTGGAATGACGTTAAATTTATCCCGTAGTCCTGGCGACTGAAAAAATAACGTGGCCTCCTCGAATGGCCTCAAACAAACGGGAGGTGTCACGCATGAGCTGCCACTGGCTGACATCAAAGTTACACAGGGGAGTACTCCTGTCCGCCTGGATCATCAAACAAATCTTTAATGGCCTCTCTGTTCATACAGTTCCGGTCCAACATTTTTCAGGGCTGGGAATTCAATGATGTGAAAACAACTCATATCATAGTGTGGGTTGGGGGCAGGCCCGTTCTGGGGAGGCCGTCTGTGACTGCAATTTTACGAGGAGGGTGTTCCTGGCTTTGTAGGTAAGTATGAAGTGCAATGCACAGTTTCCCTGGCCCACTTTCAGAATCATCTGAAGATCAGGTGGAAGACTTTTCAGGAACCTTTTCACAGAGACTAGTTGAACACACGCCCAGTGCAGGGCTCATGGACCATCCCCTACCTCGGTAACAGCGCGTGATACACCATGTTCCCTCCCATTGTCCGTCACCGGTGGTTTCTGATTTGCAAGTATGTGCGCGGAGACATCACAAATCGGTATTTCATGCTGCATGACGCAGAACCAGTTCGCTGTTCCTCCTCCCCTGTTTGAACTTCGTTCGCTTCTCGAGGCCAAGCCAGGTGTTAGAATTGCGTGACATGAACCGGGCTTTGTCCCCCTAACACATGTAGAATGATGGAGCAGTACGTTTGGAGGCTTAAGTGGTGGTGGTGATGAGGAGGCTTGACATTGGCGTAGAGCCGCAGTTTTGACAACGAGTAGGAGAAAGTGGCGTCTCCTGACCCCAAGTAGTTGTGTGCCTGGGCAGGAAGCACATTCACTCACCCAATTGGCCTTAAAGGACATGTCCTGGCCTGACCGTAGATTACAGCTCCAGATAGCCCGCAACTGGCCGGCATCCATGGTACAAACCGATAAGCTCAAGGAATGGGCCCACTTTCTGATCTACATAATTTAATGAACTGCTGAACTTGGCCATATTTTTGGAAGAAAAATTTTACGACTTGGGAACTCTCCATCTCGGCTTGGCAACAAGCCATTAGTTTCTCTTGAATGGTGCAGAGTCCACCATGGTTGGGAAAGTGATGGACTGCAGCACCCAACAACTTGGACAGGAGCAATGTGTCATCTGCTGCACGCTTAGGATGGTCTGGAACGCATACTGTGTCTCTTTGCAATCTGTGCCTCGCTGACACGACTCTGGCGCCGATGATTATCGAGTAGCAGGGAGCAATCAGGACCGTGAGATATGTTCAAAGAGAAACAGCTCTTTTTTTGCAGAGGTGGGGACCCTTGACGGGTGAAAATGGTGGTGCTCCCGGGGGCCGCGTCCCGGCGAAAGGGGGGACCACCACCCCGAGCCCCCCTTTTCCCCCAAAGGCCACCGGAGGGGTGACGTTTGCTTGTTTTGGGCCCGCAGGGCCGGGGTTTCCCAAAATTACTCCCGGGCCCAAAGGGCTTCATTTCTGCCCACAGATTCTACATAAAACCCATTTTCCTCCCCCGGTGTTTTAAAGCAAAGAATTTCCCCCACACCGCCGAGTAGCTAAATTTTTACCCCCAAAACGTTTTCCGCA
Source organism: Phyllomedusa bahiana (assembly GCA_025379985.1). Taxonomy (NCBI): domain Eukaryota; kingdom Metazoa; phylum Chordata; class Amphibia; order Anura; family Hylidae; genus Phyllomedusa; species Phyllomedusa bahiana. Next base: position 33,770 of record JAODAL010024880.1, on the reverse strand, counting down.
CTGATGTATTACTACTGCCTCCCCTCGCGAGCCCCTTTTTTTTAATTCCCAAAGGGGTTTTCTCCCCTCCTTGGCCGTTGGCTCCCAACCTCAAAACTGCTGAACCCCCGCTTATTCCACAGGCCAAACACAACCCATTGCGGGCCCTGGCCGCTCCCTGACGCGCCAGCGACCCCCCTCTTCCCCTGAGGGAAGATGAACCCTTTTGCCTCACCCAGCTCCCAAGTGGGGTTTGGGCTACTAATCTATTTGTTTTTCATCGTCATTGTGCCCCTCATCACCGGGGTCTTGGTTATGCAGGGTTGACCCCCCCCCAAATGACCCCCTTGCCACTCTCCAAATAAAAATTCTTTGCCGCCTACTGGCAAGAAGCAGGGGATATTGGCCCCATTTTTTAGCTCCAAGAAATTGATTTGCCCTCCCAAATTTTTTTCATCCCCGCAAAAAATGGCGCGACCCCCGGGACCAAAAATATAGATTTTCGGGCTGGGGGAAACGGCAGGGAAAAGGGGGGGTTTTGAGGGAACGGGTAGGGCTGCGGCCCCTTTTCCCCGGGCCCCTCCCCAAAAAGGGGTTTTTGGGGCCCGAAAATTTCCCACCCCCCCTTTTGGCTGGGGAAAAACCATTTTTACCCTGGGAGGAAAACGGGGTTTTACCCCTAGTAAACCCCAAAAAGGGAACCCGGGGTTTGCAAGTCAGGGACCGGCCCTAAAATACCCAATTTTGGGGCCTTCCCGAGGGGGACCCCTGTTTGCACACCCCTTTTTTGTGCGGCAACCTGGGCCCTCCCTCCAGGAATTTTTATGTAAAAAATCCCCCAAAGCCCTTTTGAAAGGGAAAAACTTTCACTCACCGGTAACACTGAATAATTTTGGCACCTGGACTTCAGAGTGGGATCACTTTTTTTGGAGCGCACAGGTTTTCCAAACCCCCGGGCCCAAAGGGCTCCAATAAGGAAAAAAATGCAGCAGAAAAAAAGAAAGGGGGAAACCAGCGTTAGCTTTAGTAAAAAAGGGCTGAAAATTTATTAATCCCAGCAATATCCACAAAAAAAAAGGCACAAAAAAGTAAACGACCTCCCTTTTCAGGAACAAACAACGTTACCTTTTTTCACGGTTTAACGGGGGAACCCAATACGGGACCATTTTAAATAGAGGGTTAAACTTTACCAGGGTAAATATTTTTTCATTTCCCCAAAATAACAACGTAAAAGGGCATACTTTTTAAAAGATGCAAAAAAATATATACACAATACACATATCTACCAATACCATATTTTTTTATTTTTTTACAAGGGACTAAAATAAAACGCTTGGGCCCAAATAAAGTAAGAAGTTGTTCCTAAGGGTCGCCCCGGTGGAAAGGGTTTTTGTCTATTTCATAAACCCCCAAAATGCTTCACACATGGCGTCCCTTTGCGCTGCCATCCCCCCGGGAAATTGGGGGAAAATTAAAAACCTTTTTTCCAAATTTCAAAAAAACGCGGGACCTTTCAAAGGGACCCTTCTTTGGGGTTCAAGGGAAAGTGCTTGGTAAAACCAAAATGGTGCTTATTTTTTTTTATTTATGTGCATATTATTTCAGATTTTCGGGTTTTGAGTTTAACCACGCCCTTTCCTATATAATTTTTATTGAAAAATTTTGGGGCATTGTATATTATACACCACATGATTTTAAAATCACAGTTTTTAAATTTTTTAAACTTTATATGTTTTAATTTATTTTTTTGTTTTTGGAAAATGTTTGATTTTTTTTTTGCTTTATTGAAACATTTTCCCATCTCTTTCCTTTTTCATTAAAAAAAAGCCTGGTGTGGTTTTAACCGGGAATCGGAATTGGTTGATAAAAAAACCTACTTGGAGGAGGGAAATTTAGCTATAGTCTTACTCTTTTAGCGACCATAAGTAAAACCACAAACCAGAATTTAACCGCAAAAGTTTTATTTGTCTCAATATGTTTAAAATTTTTCCCAAATTAATCTTTTTGATAAAAATTAAATTTCCCCGGTGAACGAAGTTAAAAAAAAACTCTCCCTTTCTTTTTTGTTTAGCTTTTTTTAAAACCCTTAGAACATCCTTTTGGGTTTTTGATTTTAATTTTTTTTTTTGAAACCCTTTTTTGGGGGTGATCCCGACGGGCCTCGGGCCCTTTAAGCCAAAGGGTCTAGAGTTTTTTGGGTTTTTTTAAGAAAATTTCCTCATTACCGTTACGGGCTCTTGGGCCCGAAATTTAATTCCCCCGGGGGGAATAAAATTTCCGGGTTTGTGACGGGGGATGGCAACGGTTGCTCTTAAATTTGGGTATCCATGTAAGGGGCTTTCAAATATAACGTAGTGGTGACCCTTTAAATTATGACAACCCATCGGGTCTTAAATCTAAGAAAAAAACCCCTTTTCCCTTTCAATAGCAAAAGAAATTTTTTAAATTTGGGGCACAATTTTTTTTGGGGAAATATCCCCACAAAGTCTGGAAAGGCCCGCCCCACACAGGGGGAGGTCTTTCGATGAACGCCCCATCCCCAAAACCAAAGAATAAGAAAGGGGGAAATTTTTCCACAGGGGTAATGACCTGGTTCCCCCCCGGGAAATCAAGGGGATTCGCTAAAGACGGGTAAATCCATGGCCCCTTTCGGGACCCCTAGTTTTTAAAATAAAGAACTCGCCTTTTAAATTTCAAAAAAATTTAAATTTGCATGGGGAAAAATCAACCTTCCCAAAAAGAAAATTTGAAAACCCTTTCTTTTGTAACTTTTTTTACTCCGTTTTAAAAAGGAAATCTTTTTCTACTTTTAAACCCAAGACTGTGGTATCCTGGAGCACAGGCTGACCCCCCATCCATGGTCGGGCCATGTTTTAATCTTTTTGCCAGGTAAAATCCAAAAGGGGCCTTTTTAAGGAAACCCGGGAATTTTTTTTAATACCAAGGGTTTAAAGGGTTTACTATCTCCCCAAATTTAAAAAATTTTTTAAACAAGCTGTTTACAACCAATACAAGGGGAACCAGGGAAAATTTGGAAACCCCCCTTTTTTGTGTTTTGGGGAATGCCGTAAAGGTGGGGTTTTTTGGGGTTTAAATTAACCTGTAGGTATTTTTTTTTTTTTTTTCCTTTTAAACCCCCAAATTTGGCCACCCCCTATTCAATAATTTTGTAATTTTGGGAGGGCAAAAATTTTTGGGGGGGAATTGTTATAATTTTTTACGGTAATTCTGTTTACATCAAAAAGGCAAAAAATTTTTTCGCTTATAAAATTTTCTAAACCACCCACAGCAATAGAGCCCCCTTTTGTTTTTTTTTTTTTTTATGACAAGAATTTTTTTTTAAATTTAAAAATTTCTTTCTAGGGATTTTATTTTTTTTTTTGGGGTTTAGATTTTTTTTCCCTTTTTTTTTTTTAAAATATTTATCTTTGCTTTGAATTTCAAAATGCCTTAATCTCTCCCATCACTGACTGAAAGACTCCATGGATTATCTCTAGCTTTTAAAGGGGTAGTAAGCGGGGATTACTCATGCTGGGTGGACTGAACTCTTTTCCTCATGCAAAAAAATTATTTTGAATTTAAAGGGGGGAGTTTTTATTCAACTTCTGGGTTCCCCGATGGGAGTCCGGCATACCGTCTTTAGCGAATTTCATGATGCCTGGGGGGAGCAAAGGTCATCTACCATGTGACAATCCCTTTTGCTGATTCATTGTTTGGTAGGGGGCGCTACATCGACGCCCCTCTTTGGTGTAGGTTATCCAATTTTTGGGCATATGCCAATAATAATTGTCCAATTTAAAAATTTTTAAAAGAGATCAGGACCCGTGGATCCGGGGATCCTTTTGTATTCATTACCAGGAACCCTTTACCTATCCGGGTTGCCAGCCGAATCAGAAATTTACTACTTAAGACTTTTTGTTGGTAATTTAAAAATTTATTATGCTATTGAAAGGGGGAGAGTTTTCCTTCCTAATAAAAACTGATGGGTAGTTAAAAAAAGGGCCCCACTACGTTATATAAAGCCGTTACGGTAATACCATTTTTAAGAGCAGACAGTTGCCATCCCGCCCCAAACCTTGAATTCTTTCCCCTGGGAGAGTATTACGGGGACAAGAGCCTGTACTGAAAAGGGGGAATTTACTAAACAAATAAACATCAAAGACTTTAGGCTTAAGGCCAGAGGCTACTCGGATCGACAAATCAGGGCTGCAAAAGAAAAAATTTAAAAATTTTAAAACCCCAAACAGATTTTCTAGGGTAAAAAATACTAAACAAATAAAAAAAGGGATAGTTTTTTCAACTCTTTTCAGCCAGGAATTCAATAATATCAAACAGATATTTTAAAAAAAAAAAACATATTGAACAAGATAAAACTTTAGCGGATATTCTGATGTGTGTACTTATGGTCCTAAACTAGTAGGACTATAGCAAATTTTTCCCCTTTTCTAAAATAGGTTCTATGATCAACCAACTCCATAAAATGTTAAAATCCCCACCAGCTTTTTTTTTCAATGCAAAGGAAGAGATGTACAGTTTCAATATAAAAAAAACCCCCAAACATTTACCAAAAACAAAAAATATTAAAAAGTATAAAGTTAAACAATTTATAAACTGATTCAGATCAGTGGTGTTAATATACAATGCACTTTGCAATAAAAAATTTTTTAGGAAATATGTGCGTAAACTCAAAACCCATATATCTGAACATATTATGCACATAAATAAAAAACATACTCACCATTTTGGTGTGACCAAGCACTTCATTGAACACCATGAAGGATCAGTAGAAGGTCTGCGTTTCTTTGCATTGGAAAAGGTAGAATCTCCGCTATCCGGAGGAGACTGGCAGCGCAAGGTACGCATGTGTGAAGCATTTTGGATTTATGAAATAGACACACGCATACCAGCCGGTCTAAACCTTAGGAACGATCTAGTGTACATCTATTAGGTCAGTGCGTATATCTCTAGTCTCCTAGTATGAGTATATAAATATGGTATTGGTAGATATATGTGTATTGTGTATATGTTTTTTTAGCATCTTTTAAATGTATGCCTTGTACGTTGTTATGGGAAGTGACGTAATATCACATGGTATGTTTAACCATCTATTTAATATGGTCAGTATTGGATTCCCATGTTACCGTGAACAAGGGAGCGATGTAGCTCCTGAAACGCGTAGGTAGTTTTTTATCCTTTTTGTGCCTTTTTCTGTGGATATAGCTGCACTCAATAAATTTTCAAGCAATTTTTCACTAAAGCTAGCACTGGTTCCGTTACTTTTTGCTACTGCATTTTCCTCTGCTCCAGGAATTTTTGTGCCACTGCCACTCGCAGGTGAAGAGCCTGCCACCTCTCTGTCTGACATTCTGTTTATTCTAAAATGTACAGACACTGTTTGATGAAGATATCTGTATATGATAAATACACACCCTGTATTTGACCAAATGAACCCAGTAACAAGCTTGGGTAACCGTTGGATATAAATTGCGCTCCACAAATGGGAGAAAAATTTACTTGTATGTGCCGTTTAAAAACTCTGTATTTTACTGAATATAAAAGCACAAACAGACTTAATTAACCTTCGGATATGAATTATGCTACAGAATTTCTTCTGTGGCGGTGAAATATAAAGTTTCTTTTACTGAGTACAACTGCAGAAAAATACTTAGTTAACCCTTGGATGTAAATTGCGCAAAAGAATTGAGCAGCCAAAAACTACCAGCTTTGTAGCGTGTTACAATGGCGTGTATTTTACACTACACAACAAGAGGAAAACTTGTAATTAACCTTCGCTTGTGAATTATGCTACAGGACAAATGTATTTTTTGCCGGTGAAAAAGACGGTTTCTTTTAGTCACCACAGCAGCCAAACAACGCTTAATTAACCCCTGGATGTAAATTGCGCAAAAGAATTGAGCAACCAAAAACTACGAGCTTTGTAGCGTGTTACAATGGCGTGTTTTTACGCTACACAACAAGAGGAAAACTTGTAATTAACCTTCGGTTATGAATTATGCTACAGGAAAAATTTCTTTTTTGCCGGTGAGAAAGACGGTTTCTTTTAGTCACCACAGCAGCAGAACAACACTTAATTAACCCTGGATGTAAATTGCGCAAAATAATTGAGCAGTCCAAAAATGAAGTGGTATTTGTTTAGGAAAAAAGCTGTTTTCTTTAAATGAATACAACAGGAACAGGCTTAGATCACCCTTGGATATTCAATGTGCCGTGAGCAGATAGCATTAAAATGTATATACAGCTGCACTGGACGCACACTGGACTTCAGATCCAATACCCCACAAAATCAGAAATATAACGTTAAGAGAAGCAGTCTCTGAGACAACCTGAGAAACCCCCCAAAAATCGCTGTATAAAAATCAGTTCTTTAGTATCAGCTATCATAAGCAGCCGTGACAGCACCTTCCCTAATCAGTACAGTGAGAGGAGTGTGAGCTCCCAGCATCGCCCCCGGACTTATACAGTGCGGTGACATCACAGAATCCCGCCGGTCTCCGATTGGCTTCATCTCTGCACATGTCATGCAGGCTATGCCCTTCTTCCTCCCAGAGTTCTTTGCCCCATGTATTGCCTTGTGCTCGCAGCCATTTTATCAATCAAAAGCGCACAACCCCTTGTTGTTCCGACGAGCGAAAATTCGTTAGAGAATCAATTCGCCCATCTCTAGATATGCTAATCACTGCTATGGACCCACTCATAGGCTAACCAAGAGTGTGAGTCTAAAGATGGCTGTGGCGCTATGAAAATGCATAGTAATAAAACATATTTAAGGCTGAAAGATTCTCTCTGTTTGGCATTGCCCTGATTTGGCTTTCACAAGAAGTATCTGCATGAGATCGCAGCCCACAGGCAACCATTTCTTAAGCTATAAGCCAACCATAGTGCAGCTCAGCTCAATATAGGTGCTCATTGCATCACATTGCCTCTCCAAGCTTGCCTTATTTCCATTGTGTATCCTGGCCTCTCTTGCCAAGGAAAATGATGCTCATATGCTCCACTATCTACGTGATGTGGATGAAAATATTATTTTAATTGACTGCAACACCTTCTTCTATTGGAAAAGTTATGATGCTCACATGGCTATTTTAGGTACTTTCAGAGATGAACAGAAGTCATCATGGTTACTCTGACTGTTTTGCAGCTAGGCAGCCTTGTATGCAAGAGCTTTCAATGCACTGTGTTTAGACACCTTCCTAATTAGGCTATGTCTACACTGCACAGAAAAACGTCCGTTTTTTTCAGCATTTTTCATTTTCTAACGACTGAAAGCAACTCCCATAGACTTTGTGATGAAAACAGCCTAGTCCGCCGGCCCGCTTGAGGGACGACGGCCTGACTTGGGGTGTATCTCGACGTTGCGCTGCCCTCTAGGGGGAGCTCAAGGTCAGCCAGATACGTTCCACTGTTAACCCCTTGCCCACACTGGCACAGGGAAACAACAATGCTGCCACCAGTTTCGCTGTTTAGTTATAAGACCGGTCCCCCTTACCGACTTATAGCAGGGTCAGGAACCAACCCTTGGGTAGCTATATACTATAGGCCGAGGATTAGGCGTTTGAGGCCGATGATCAAAACAGACTAACTCAGATTAAAGTTTATAGATTTAATTAGCCTTGAAGGGCACACTAGACAGGTAATATGTACAAGATGGATAATATACAGGTCAGAGAGAGGTGCAAATACAATTATGGATTACAGACAAAAGGCAGTTAAAATAAGTCAAGTTACCGTTGTTGCTTGGTGCCCGGCCGCACGGGGGGCGGATGTGGCCTGGCTGCTGCGTGATGATGTTACTGGACCTGCTCTCAGGTACCCCCCTCCTTGGATCAAACAGCAAGAGCCAAGCCTGGCTCCTGGCTTATATCTGCGAGGGGCAGCCCACTTGGCAGCCCCCTACACACCCCTGGGACGGTCTATGAACTCCACCACTCATGTCAGCAGTTTTGATACAAAACCAAAAATGGACTATAACTTGGCAGGGCATTGGCACAGAACCGAGCCGGTGGTACCATCAGAACCGTCTGGGCCTACCCGACACCTGGATATCAAACCTGCTTATCTTATGGACCCTGTAGGCCCGGTTCTGGATATCTCAGTCCCCATGCGTCCTGGAAACCGTTGAAATGGGCCTGATGGCTAGCGGGGAGCTCCATATTTCGCGATATGGAAAAAACCTGCATGCACCAGATATGAGCGGATCGCCTATAAATCGATATGAAATATCAGAGACGACCCAACTGTGGTTTGATTGATTGAAGTCTTTGAAGCTGGGACTAGCATTTGTTCAGTGCTAATTAGTAGTGTTGAGCGATTTTTATCGACAAAGTTGAAATCCGCAAGGTTTTATGGTAATCGAAAATTTCCAAGGATTCATGCGATAATTAAGGTTAAAATCTGTGCATCTATTAAGATCGCCGCCTTTATCCCGGCGCTTCCTGAAATTTATGGCGGCCTAGCAAACATGAGATATACAGAAAGAGCGGTAGATGTGTGTGCGACTCATGAACTGGGATGTGTATGGTTGCCGTGGGCTGGAAAAATCACATGGCCCTCGTTTTTACTAGAACAAGCGTTTTCCTTTTTCAGCCTCAGTGTCCCCCTCAGCGTCCTCATAGGGATAGACCTGCGCTCTGCCTGTGGCCAAACAGCTAAGCGAATTAGTCTATTTCCTGCACAGAGAAACCTCTACTATTAAGCTGTGATCCTTCCAATTTAGTTAGATTAGAATTTGAAAGATTTTATGTATGTTATGCTAGAGAATTATTAAAAGCAGCATCTACCCGCTGACAATTCACGGCGGTGGGAGCTGGGTGGGGGGGGGGGGGGGGCCCGCGGTGAACACAGACAAGCTCCTATCTATAAAGAACACTGGCTAAAGTTCACCAAGACTTAGTGTAGACATGGTAGTGGAATATCCATATTATTAACCAGTTTGCTATATGAAACATTTCCTGGATAATTGGGCAGCCTGAACTTATATTGGATAATAAACATCACTTCTAGTAACTGCAGGTCTCTTTGTTAGCTGCAAAACTCCACTTTTATTATCAGTATCAATCAGATAAGGTTATCATATTTCAATTTTACCCATTACACCTGAGACTGTTTGAATATATCCCACCTTGCAGTTAAATTACAATCCAGCATTCTTGTAGTCAGCACAGTTGTTTGTTGCCAAAAATACCGTGAATCATACGAAAAACCCTCACAGTTACGTGTTTTTATGACTTGCGCACCCAGCCACTGTTCATTGACCCAGCATTTACGTAAATCTTTAAAACAGCAATTCTATATTCACCACAGGTGAATTGAAAGGTGCAAAAAATACCGTTTATTAATATCAAAACATAACATTACGTGTTTTTATGACTTTTGCGCACCCAGCACTGTTCATTGACGCAAGCTTACTAAATCCTCTTAAAAACAGCCAGCAATTCTAGATTCACCACAGGGGAAATTGAAGGTGCAAAAAAAACCGTTTATAATATCAAAACATAACAGATACGTGTTTTTTTTGGACTTATTAGCCCAATTCCCAGATTTGTTGATAGACACTTGCAGTTAAATTTGAATCCAGCAATTATGTTTTGATAAAGGATTGAGAATACTGGTAGGATTTGCCGTCTTTAATAAGAGACTTTCCAAAACTATTCCCATACCTTCTCAAAGTTTTTATATTTCTGTAACATGTAGCGAAATTCAGGTGGTAAGCGAGCAAAGAGGGGGGTAGCACATGGAGGTAGAGGTACAAGAAGAGTGCTCCTTCCAGTGCTGGCGACAACATCACTCATGCCAGCGGATCGTCATTGCAGGACCTTCAGGCCTGTCAACGCTGGTCTCAGGGCCATGAATCTAGTAACGAAAATCGTCCGCCAATCCTGTCCTTCAGTAGGTTATGCAACCTGCAATCAAAGCAGTCTTACCTCCTCGCCTCGCAGTCAACGGCAAAAATGTCCGTCATCAAGCATCATCAGCATCGTTCCAACATGAGCAGCCCAAAGTCAAACTCGTGTACCCACCACTGTGGAATAATCCATTGTCTGAGACCACTTGATGACAAAAAGCGTGGGGTCCCAAAGGCATGTTAAAAGATCAAGAGATGATTTAGTATGCTTCTGAACGCCCAGTTACTGATGCCATCAGAGGAGAGGAAAGGAAGGCCGGTCCAAACGTCAAAAATCCCAGGCGGACGCAACCGCCTTGCATGCCCCTAGCATGTAGCCCCAGCATCTGGATGCAGAAAAGCCAGGACGGATCAAGATCACCTGTGTTGATGAGAAGATGATGAACGACAATGCGGATCCCATCCTGGTCCTTATCCGCAAAATTTGCTTGCGAGCGCATTCCTATCAGTGGACGAGGAGAAGACGCTGGGTAGTGTCAAAAACGGGTCCCGCCACAAAAGGGGAGGGCGGTCGCAGAAGTCGCAGAATGATCCGCCAAAGGGGCCACGGTCAGCGCAAACCCCGCTTCCTCGTCTTATCCGCCGTCAAAAAGGTCCAGGACCTCTACAAGCCTGGGCCTTCCTTTGAGCAAGCCTCTGATTCACCTCAGCCGATGTCATAAATGCCGCCTTTGCCCGTAAACGCATAAGTAGAGGCCAAGAACCTTAAGTGGTTAACCCCCACCAACATGTCATCACATGCAGCGCAAAGTAATGAGTTGAAATGGAGGCACACTTGGCCAAAAAAGAAGGCCCAGACCGACGCCGGGCCTCCAACCACTGTCACACCCTTTGTCCTCCGCCTCCTCCTGCCTCCGCCACCACCAAGCGTTCCTCAGCTGCCCATGACCTCTCGAGTCAGGATCAGGGATCAGCTCCGCTTCACAGCTCCCACCGTCGCCCGAGTACCACCAGCACCACCATAGACCATCTACCCCTTCTATCCTTCCGCCAGTTTGACGACCTGCCGCCTACAGCGGCCAGTCTAGCAGCCACCCTTCTGTCATCCTTCCAGGTTGGGAGCAGAAGAAACACTTTAAACCCAAACCATCCCAAAGCCAAAGCCTGAATGTCGGCATTGGCCAGGCTTTTGGCCTTGGAAATGTTGCCTTTCCGTCTGGTGGACACAGATGGTCCGCCAGCTTCCATGGCCCTGCAGCCGCCTGCCCCACAATACCAGATGCCGAGCAGGCATTTCTTTGCCAGAAAAGCCGTCCCTGAGCCCTGGCCCGCCACGTGTCATTTAAAATTTCAAGCGCGTTGTCGGCACTGTGTCCGGAAAGTCCATCTCCACCACCACCACATGGACTTGTAAGCACGGCCAAGACGCTAATCACTGTGACGCTCACTGGTGAGCTGGGTGGAATGTCTTCTGGGGTGACGTTGGCTCTCAGGCAGGCTCAGCGCACGCTCCCGTTCAAAAACCGCAGGAAGGTGCAGGGCACTTTCCCCCAAGGGTCCTCTGTGTGGCATCACGTTGCCCAGAGACACCAGGTCCGTGTTGAAATTATCTGCCTTGGAGACCGTCCACACCACAGGTCATAGCAGTGGACGGCTCTAAGCAACGAGACCGAGCGCTGCTGGGTGACAAGAACCTTGTGCCAAGGCAAGGTGGTATGCGAAAACGCAAAATCTGCGGACCGCCCTTAAGATCGGTAGGCTCGCACACATCCCTTGCCCATGGCACATGTCATGAACCATGTCCGTCCAGAAATTTCTAAAGAGCTACTCGGTCGGAACTGCCTGCTTGAAGAAGGCTCGAGGTCTGAGTCCACTTCCGCAGTTCGTTTTCGCCCTCACACTGCTTCGTCCCGCTGGCTCGCGATTGCAGCGTCAGCTCGGCCTCCCCCCGTACAACCGTCTCATTTTGACGAGTGGCAACGAACTCTGGAATTCCACCCTCCACATGCTCCAGCGATTGTGGCAGCAGCGCAATGCCATTACGCAGTAATGAATGACACCATGATCCTGACAAGCAGCGGTACGGACCTAGGGGTGTTGAACCACCATGAGTGGAGAGCAGGTGAAAGAGCTCTGCAACCATCCTTGCAGTTTTGAATAAAGCCACCAAAATGGATCATGTCGGACCAATGCCCTTGTCCAGCAATTGAGCATTGTGGTGATCTTAGTTTTCTGGAACGATCGTTGGACACTTTAAACAACATTCCCGCCACGACGGAGTGAGGAACGGAGACACAGATGCGACATGAGCCTTTTCTCTCCGTCAAATCCACAAGGCCCGACATTCACAATTTCATCGGTCCTTCATTAGCAGTGGTTGGGGTCCAAGTCAAGTGCAAAGGTGGCGCATCAGCTCTCAGGGTGCATCATCGACAGGTACAAGTCAGGGCTGTGTTTGAAGCAGGCCGGAAGGCAGCGGAGGAGGAGGAGAGGAGTATTCCTAGACACCGATGTTTACCGACCTCCCTGCCTATGAAAGAGGTTGGCGCGAATTTGAGGCGGAGGAGAAGAGAGGAAGATCAGCTTTGGCTAATGCTCCCTCGACCAGAGGCTTGGAATCAAGCTCCATCTCTCATATGAGTGCTTGTATGCTCCATTTCCTCCAAACATGATCCTCGCATTTAAGGCCATCAACATGACCAATAGTTACTGGGTTGCCACCCTCCTGGATCCCCGGTACAAAACAAAATCAGCACTTTCCATCCACCCACCCAAATCGAGAGTAAAATGCAGGAAATGGGAGACCTTGCTGAATTGATCACTGGAAACATCAGTTGCGACCTCTTCACGTTCCCCAACATGACACGGAGGAACAACAACATAAACGTGACAGCAGAAAGTGTCCAAGTAGGCGTAGCCGGCAGCAGAGGCAAGGTGTACAGAAGCCTCTATGGGATGACCTCTGGCAATCGTTGTCTACCACCTCACCAAAACCGCATGCAATGCAGGGCACACAACCAACACACAGAGATCAGCTTAAGATCACAAGAGTGCACGACTATCTCGTCTCAACACCCGATGTTTTTGCATTGTTCCGGACACCAACAGACTTCAGGGAATCCAACATTGGACGAATGGCCCAGCTGGCTCGTCACGCGCCATAGAGGTGTTGTCCTGCCCAGCAGCCAGCGTCATATCTGAGCGGAAGACCTTCAGCACAGCTGGAGGAGTCATTACAACAAACACATCCGGCTTTCCATCACACAGATAAAGTGGATCGTTTAACTTTCATCAAATGAAACCAGGCATAGGATCTCTGATTAGATTAGTTGTGCCCCAATTGCCCGAAGGTCACCGCTTAGTAGCCGGTCTACTTCACATTCCTCTTCAAACAGAATGGTCCTCTTGAAAAATGTTTTTAAAATGATCATTCATACTGCAATTTTTATTCTCTATTTCCAACCGATCATTTGCTGGTTTTTGGCTGTGAGAGACTGTAATAGACAGCAGCAAGGTTCAATGAACAACACCGATTCATTTACCTCACTTTAATCTTTAGAAGGTTTCGCATTGTCAATGGATTTTGAGGTCATGGTGCTGTGAGAAACCGCAATAATCAGGTCCTTTGAACAGAAATGTGGCTCTATAAGTGGCATTCTCCCTCACTAATTTTTTAATGAGTGGCTGAGAAGTCATATTTTATAATTTTTTGGGACATGTAGCTGTGAGAATACAGCCAAATACTCAATTGTCCTTTTACAGAAATGTGGCTTCTAGTGGCATTTCTCCTCGCACAATTTTTAACCAGTGGGCTGAAGAAGTCATTTTTTATAATTTTTGGGTCATGCTGCTTTGAAATGGCAGCAATACTACAGTCCTATTATAAAAAAAATGTTGTTCTAACGACATTTGTTCTTCACAATTGTCCAAAGTGGCTCAGGGTCACTATTGAATTTTTGGGGGCATTTTGCTTGTGAACATGCAGCTATACTACAGTCCTATTCTAAAAATGTAGTTTCTAACCGACCTTTGTACTTCACCAATTGTCCAAGACTAGTTGCTCAAGGGTGATGGTGCTGTCAGAAACAGGAATAGGAAGGACCCTGATTTTATTAAAAAAAATGGACAACATATATGCAAAAAGACTTGTTTTGCAAGATCTTAAACCAATAGCTATCAATCCCTGTATTGAGACAACGCCATTTAATACAATGGAAAAAAGAAAACAAAGACTGGAGGATTCCATCCTATTTTAAAAATGTGTATTCTAGAATTAAAGTACTATAAACCTTGCATGTACATAAATAGCTGTTTAAAAAAATTCCTCTGAATTGTACAAGGGAGTACAGAAAACTGAACCAGATTAGGTTATTCAGAGGACATGGAGTATTGAGCACGGAGAGAGACAAAGTACAGAGACCCATTTCCTCCAGCACGTTGAGACAAATGAGAAAAAGAATGCAAATAAAGGCACTGTAAACAGGAGCGTTAACCACCAGTATTTCCAAGTTGAAGCTCAAATGGGGTCCACACTCCATACGGAGGGGCAAGCCTACCCAGGTAATGACTGTGTACCAGAGAAGTGCTGAGTTCTCACACTTCCCGCTTCCGCACTCTTCTTCAGCACGACAGTTTTCGTTGCTTGCGTCATCAAGGTCATTTAACCTGCATGTTAACAACCACAGAAAATGGGACATGAAATCACCAAAAATTCAACAAGGCTAACACTTACAAGCTTCAAGGCTTTGTAGAAACACTGGATCCCAGCATCATGCGACTCGCCCTCTTGCTGCATGAAAAGATAGCAGAGTGCCGTTAATTAAAGAGCACATGCACTACGTATCAGTTTTCACCAAACCAGCATGCAAAAAACCACAGTAAATATACATGGGGAAACTGTCTTAAAAATGCAACAATACCGATGAGAAGTGCAAATGGATAAAGCGACTACAGAGGTAAGCCGCCATCTGTACAGTTTTATAACCATGCAGAGTAACAGCTTATATTTCCCACAAAAAATGGGGCAAGCCTGCCCCATTCACTTTAGAGTAACACTTGCACAAAATACTTGTTCCCTAAGTCCCCAGTTATTTTAGGGCAAAAAGATACATCGCTGGGAAAAATATTAAAAAATAAAATATGAGGTATTATTTTTGTTACAGTACTACAGAACGCAAGCTCGAAAAAGCCAACTAAAAAGGGCTCCTCATGTCTTGCGAGCCCCTTAAAACTTTTAAAAAAAAAAAAAAAAAAAAAAAACCACAAAAAATGGGACAGGGAATAAACCAAAAAATCACAAGGCTACATTTAAACAGCTTCAAGGCTTGTAGATACACTGGTTTCCCGGGCAGCAGGCGACTCGGGCCCTCTTGCTGCTTTGGGAAAAGAAAGCAGGTGCCTTTTAATTTAAGGGAGAAAATTTCTCTAGGTATCATTTTCCCCACCAGAAAAGCAAAAAACCCAGAAATAAAAACAGGGGAAACTGCTTAAAAAGCAAAAAATTTCCCGGGATGAAAAATTAAATTAGGGAAAAAAGCAATACAGGGGGTAACCCAAATCTGTAAATTAAATCCCAAGCAGATAACAGTTTAAAATTTTCCCACAAAAAAGGTGGGCAAGCTGCCCAGCATTTAGAAGGTACACTGCACAAAATACTTGTACCCTAAGTTCCCCAGAAATTTGGGGGCAAAAAGATAACATGCTGGGAAAAAATTTTTAAAAAATATGAAAAAGAGTATTATTTGTTACAGTAGCTACAACGAAAGCCTGAAACCCAAAACGAAAAGGGCTCCCATGTCTTTCGAGCCCCTACACAAATAAAAAAAAAAAAAACCACAGAAAAATGGGACATAATCACCAAAAAATCAAAAGGCTCACTTACACTTAAAGGGCTTGTAGATACACTGGACCCCAGCAGCGGGCGACCGGCCCTTTTGCTGCAGGGGAAAAAGATGGGCAGGTGCCTTTAAATTTAAAGAAAAAAGCCTAGGATCAGTTCACACCAGCATGAAAAAAAAACCCACAGTATAATACAGGGGGAAAACCCTGCTTAAAAAAAAAAAAAACAATACCAAATGAGAATTGCTTTGGGAAAAGCATAAAAGGGGGTAACGCCATCTGTAAAATTATCCCCATGCTGAGAAAACAGCTTATATTTCCCACAAAAAATGTGGGCAACTGCCCACACTTAGAAGGAACACTGCAAAAAATACTTGTACCCTAAGTTCCCCAGTATTTTGGGGAAAAAAAAACCGGGGGTTTTTAATAGATACGGAGCCGCCTGGGCTTTCACCGAACCCACTGTAACCCCGGCCCGGGGTCATGCTGGGGCCCAGGATAGGTATAGAAAATGTCCATAAAACTAAAATGGTGGTTGAAAGACCCCCTTTTTGCCCCTTTTTTTTAAATGGGGGGGTCACGGGTTTTTTGGGCTCATGCTGGGTTCCGGGACAGGATATCAATGCCAGTTCAAGTAAATGATGGTTCAAACATATGCCTTTGGCATTTTTTTTAATTTGGGGGTGATGCGGGTTTTTAAGGGGTCAGCTGTGGTACAAGACGGGGGTATAAATGGTCTTGACTTTTTTTCTGTATTTTTTATACCCAAAGTGTGTTGCCTAAAGTAGCCGACCCTTTTACTTTTTGGGGGATGTTAATTTCAGACCCCAGCCTTGTTTGGGGTAAAAATGAAGGTTTGTTGCTCCCCCATGACTTTAATGGTCACGCCCATAAACGATGCCACATCGAAAAACCCTTTTCGATAGCGGCCCATAACGATATGACGATCTCGATAGCCAACGCAATCGCTCAACACTATAATTAGTTACATGAGGCTCCTTTCATGGGTTGACCCATGCTTTTGGGACTTCCTACAGAGGCATTGGGGAAGAGAGCTGTGCTGATTAACATGTAAATTGAGCTTGTCCTGTGGTGGGGGAGGTCTGACTTGTCTAAGCTAGAGAGAGGACTGATTTGAGTCAATTTTCTTCCTCACAGACTTCTATTGTAAAACCCTCCTGCTGTCTATACTGAGCTTTTTTCTGCTCGTTTTTTTTACTGGTCGTCTTTTGCAACATGTTCTAAAAAACGCCAGAACAGGGCAGAAAATTTACTACAGGAGTCTATGTAAAGGTTTGTTCACACGCAGTTTACCCTCCGTGTTTCGGATCCGCTTTTCGGATCCGTCTTTGGGTCTGCTCTGTCGATCCCGAAGACGGATCTATCAATTAGCAGTGAGATTTTCACTGCTGTCTATGCCGAACACGCTAAATCCTTTCCTTTTCTTTTCTAAAATCCTTCTCTTAACATATTTTGGCATTAATAAAGTTATCTTGCTTCTGACGCCAAAAATAAGTTTTTTTTATAGATTTTGGCGCAAGAATCCGTTTTTTTTACATATTTTGACACAAATACTTTTCTTTACAGATTTTGCCGCTAATAAAGTTCTCGCTTCTGACTCTGAAAATAAGTTTTTTAAAAGATTTTAGTGCCAGAATCCTTTTTTTACGGATTATGGTGTTAAAATCCCTTTCTTAACATATTTGGCGCTAATAAAGTTCTCTCTTCTGACGCAAAAAAAATTTTTTGGCGGATTTTGGTGCCAGAATCCGTTTATTTACTTTATTTACTTTATTAGCGCCAAAATATGTTAAGAGAAGGATTTTAGCGCCAAAATCCATTAAAAAAAAACTTATTTTTAGCGTCAGAAGCGAGATAACTTTATTAGCGTCAAAATCCGTAAAACTACTGATTTTAGCACCAAAATCCGTAAAAAAATGAACTTAAGGCCAAAATACGTAAAAAAAAGAATTTTTGGCGACAAAAGCGAGATAGCTTTATTAGCGCCAAAATCCGTAAAAATGCAGATCTTACCACCAAAATCCATTAAAAAATGCACTTCAGGATCAAATTCCGTAAAAAAACGTATTTTTGGCGACAAACGCAAGATAGCTTTATTAACCCCCAAAATCCGCAAAAATGGAGATCTTCGCACCGAAATCCGTAAAAAAATTGACTTTTGGTCCAAAATCTGTAAAAAAAACCCCTTATTTTTGGCGACAAACGCGAAAAAACTTTATTAGCGCCAAAATTCGTAAAATGACTACAAGATGACATAAATGCAATGATGTGCTTTATATCCCCTTTTGTAGGGTGGAGTTACATCCAATGGCTTAATTTATGCATACATTAAAAAACATGCTTGAAGACAAGCAAAAAACCTTGTAAAAAACGCGGCAAAAAACGGAAATCGTGGCAAAAACCAGACGTTTTTCAGCTGCTTTTGATAGGCAGTGGACAAAAATCTCAGTTTCATGAACGTTTTTAGTAATTCGTTTTCAGGTCGTTTTTTGTCCACTGCAGTGTAGACATAGCCTAAGGCTGCTTTCACACGGAGCTTTTTTGGTGCGATTTTGACGCGTTTTTTGGTGCTTTGCATTTCTGCAAAAAAAAAAAAAAGCACCATAAAATGTGCCAAAAAACACAAAAACGCACCAAAAACACACCTTGTGAAAGCACTTTAACTATCATTAACTTTTCCTCTAACGTGCAAATAGAGTATAGTATTTTTGCATAATAGGTAAAATTTCTTACCCTTAGCAGAATCTGACCCAAGTAGTCTGTGCATGACGATACTATGTTGAATACATCCCCTTGTCATGCTCACCTTATATATATGAGCTAAAAATAATAGTACCTTGTTTACAACGGCTATGCAGAGTGCAAGGATGAACTCCCAGTTCAGCTTCCAGCTCGGACGAGATAGCAGCATGGAAACAGGCATAAAATGATATACTCCAGCTTGCTTAGAAGTAGCATTAAGCAGATGATCCGCAGCTTATACTTTTAAAATAAAAAATTTATTAATATTCCATTAAAATGTGATAATACAGGGTAGGAGAGTTGTAATACAGCACGTGCTACAGATTGCACGACGCGTTTCGACTAATACATAGTCTTAATCATTGTGCCCATGGTTCACTGCACAAGACCAACCCCTTATAAAGGCGTAGTCCCGCAGAGTTAACCATTGGATTACCAATACTTATGGGATTCAGAAATATGTCGTCTGATGCGGATTTTTAAATGAGAACTTGTACAGCCAATGTATTGTAAGTTGCATTTTATGCATGTAATCTGATATACAACATATTTTGTGTTGCAATTGATATAGTTACGAATTTGATATTGTTTCTTTGTAACAGAAGATACAAAGGTATCAGTAGTTTGCATATATTTGCAACATATACAAATGTTGTGACCACACCTATGGTTACCTTGGACAGAAAGCCAATTTTTTTCTTTTTTGTTTTGGTCACAAAGAAAAAGACTTGGAGAAAAGATGGATCCAATAGTAGGACCTCATTTGGATACAAAATTTATACCATCTCTGAGTATAGTAGACAAATTTTGGTGCCTATGGAGAATGGGTAAGTGTTTTTTGATGATATTAATGATTTTATTATATTGCGGTGAATACTGCGTAGAGAAAGTAGTTTTGCACATTTTGTTTTGTGTTGTAGTTTTTTTATTTTTCTCTGAATTAAATAATTGCTCACGTGATATTTTTTCTACTTTATTTTTTGCTATGTTGAGTATCTCAGTGCTATATCCTCGTTCTTTCAATCGTAACGTGACTTGTTTTTCTTGATTTAGAAATTCTGCTGCAGTAGTAGTATTTCTTTTAGTTCTAATGTATTCCCCTACTGGTATGTTATTAATGACATGTGGTGGATGACATGAAGTAGCCAACAGCATAGAATTCAATGCTGTAGGTTTACGATAGGGTACTACTGTAACAGTTTGATGAGTAGAAATTGTGAGCGTTATATCTAAGAAGTCAATTACTTGCTGAATTGAATTTATGTGTAAATGCAAGTTCATAGAATTCTTGTTAATATAGTGAACAAAATTATTGATATCTTGTACCGGACCTTCCCATATCAGGAGGAGGTCGTCAAGAAAACACCCATACCACCTGATATGTATATCAGATTACATGCATAAAATGCAACTTACAATACATTGGCTGTACAAGTTCTCATTTAAAAATCCGCATCAGACGACATATTTCTGAATCCCATAAGTATGAGTGGAAATCTGGTATGTCATCTGTAGCTAAACATTTCATAGAAAAACATGGCAGCGACACTACCCACATGAAAGTGATAGGTATTGAAAAAGTAACAATCCATTAGAGGTGGCAATTTAAAATATAAGTTATTAGCCAGAGAGGCAAAATGGATATTTGTATTAGGTACTCGACAACCAGCGGGCCTAAATGTACGTCATGATCTGCTATATCAATACTAAGTGCTTCTTTCTTTTTTCTTTTTTGGTTTTTAATCATATATTGAATGCATATATTGTAAAAAAACATATTGATACGTACTGGTAATCCAATGGTTAACTCTGCGGGACTACGCCTTTATAAGTGGTTGGTCTTGTGCAGTGAACCATGGGCACAATGATTAAGACTATGTATTAGTCGAAACGCGTCATGCAATCTGTAGCACTGGTGCTGTATTACAACTCTCCTACCCTGTATCACATTTTTAATGGAATATTAATCAATTTTTTTATTTTAAAAGTATAAGCTGCGGATCATCTGCTTAATGCTACTTCTAAGCAAGCTGGAGTATATCATTTTATGCCTGACTGTACTATTGTGTCTGCTGTCAAAGACACGAAACGTGTATTATTCTGTATACAAATAAAATTAGAATCTTTTAGTACAATAGTACAGTCCCGCGTATCCTACCTGGGTCGGATTCAGCCAAAGGGTAGAAACTTTACCCATTGTGCAAAAATACTATATGACAGCTCCCCTCCATTTCAAGAGGAGAAGGACTTCCAACTGACACCCTGCAGCGGACATTGGTTTGCAACAGTTCCAGAAAAATTGTTGTATCGCGCCGAAAAGTGTTGTGCCTGGATTTTGCATGACAACAGGAGGTGAGTGGTATATAGCTACCAATACATGCTACTATAATTTTATATACAGTATTATACTAGAGAGTGCTGTCTCCACTCTTTTCTTTTTGTGCAGTTACAGTATAACTCATCTGTGGAGTGAGACCAGATGACCTAGACTTTGATCCCTATATGGGAGCCTATGACACTGTTGCTGATCACCATTTGTTCTTCATTGGACCGCTTTGAAAGAAACTAATGACTAAATACCGGGATCCCCCACAAACCCTGCTATTTTAAGACCGATTTGTCTACTTTAGATAGTTTGGCCAAAGACAATCAGATCCTTTAGACTTGCCCATTCTCCTGCTTCCAACACATCAACTTCAAGAACTGTCTGCTTACTTGCCACATATTATATCCAGGGCCGTTCCTAGGGGCGGGCAGGGCGGGCGGTCGCCCGGGGTGCCGAGGCTCCATTCACCCGAGGGGGGCGTCGCGGCCGCTCTGCCCGCCCGGAGGAGCGCCCCTGACTCTGCGCGGCTGTAATATAACAGTGGCGCAGAGCCAGCAGCTGCCGGTACAAGGAGGAGGCGGGACAGATCGTTCCCGTCCTGACTCCTCCCCTGTATAAGTGTCACAGGGGACGCACAGCTTTCACCACGCCCCCTGCGACGCTGCGTCCCCTCGGCGGAAGCTCTGCCGCCGAGGAGATCCCTGGGAGCTGCGTGCAGTGTAAGCAGCGTGATGACATCACGCTGCTCACGCCGCTCAGCAGCTCCCACCGCTGAGCAGCTCCGGACCGGGACGCGCGGACCGAGGTGAGTACGCTTGTTATTTTAGAATTACTTACAGAGGCATCTACTGGCTACAAGGGGGCATCGCTGGCTACAGGGGGGGCACCACTGGCTACAAGGGGCGGCATCACTGGCTACAGAGGCCATCTACTGATAACAGGGGCCTCTACTGATAACAGGGGGCATCAACTAGCTATACGGGGGGCATCACTGGATACAGGGCGGGGCTACTACAGGGCTACAGGGGCTATTACATGGCTACAGGGGCTATTACATGGCTACCAAATTAGATGCTATAGATGAGGAGTTTGTATAGAGATAGGAATTGGTAGAGAAGTGCTGATAAAGTGAGGAGTCTTAAGATATTTGTTTTGTAAATTTTACAGTGAAGAGTCGGGAGTAGTCTTTATGGCGTCTGGGACAGATGGAGAAGAAGAAGAAGAGGAAGAGAACAACTCTTCAGAGACGTCTCCTGTGAGTCACTAGATATAACTTTACTGTAACCATTTATATGTGTGCAGAGCCTGTGTTCAGCGGGTATCCACCACTGTATGCTGGTAATATTGGTTGAAGTATAATGGTTTGTATTCAGTAATGGTCAGTTTGTATTATTCAGTCACTATGTGCTGGTGATGTGTGGTCACGGTGTTGTTGGATTTTGTTACTATGTGGTGATATGTGGTCATGGTGTGGTAGTATTATTCGGTCACTGTGTGCTGGTGATATGTGGTCTTAGTGGTCTTGGGATTCTGGTTGGTGTAGCAGTGTTATTTGGTAACTGTATGACTATTATCTAGTAATTTTATATGTAGCACATTGTGGTAAAGCTTTCTGTATATTTTGGCTTTGGTTGATGGTGATGCACTGTGTTTCATTATGGCACATTATGTTACATGGGGGAGGTGGGGGGGGGTTAAATTTCTTCACCTCGCCCTAAGTGAAATTTAGCCTAGGAACGGCCCTGATTATATCCCACCCTCTGATAAATTGCATCATCAAAAGATAACTAGTGTTATTCTTTTCACCTTGTGGTGGTATTAATGTAATGGCTACATTGATGTAAATAGTCAATTTATTCCAAATTATACAGATATTGTCATTGCTCATATCAGTGCCTTTCTTCAGCAAGCCTTACAATCTAAATTTAATATTTTATAAATACAGGTGGACAAATAATTCTAATAGTGTGGGAGGATAGCAGAATGCTTAGAGAAAACCCATGCAAGCATGGGAAGAACATACAGGTTCCATACAGATGTTATCCTTGAATTTAAACAATGGTTCCAAGCACAATGTGTTAACAATAAAAACACTGAGACACTGTGCAGAACATTATGTCCAGTTACAGGTATAATGGCTTGGATTAATGGAAAGGGTCACATACTGTAATCTGATTGCCGACCATCATCCCATGATACAAAGATATTGTAAGTCTTTGTTCTGATTTGTGAACACCTTATAAAAGTGTTAATTGCATTCAGGAGAGGGGTCATCATTTTGGAATGTGTAGTACGCCAGTATTACAGATGACATTTTAATTGTCTCTAATTTGTTGCAGCTCTCTCCTGTGCACTTTGAAATGCTTGAGGTGATATCAGCATTTTTGACTAGACTAGGAATACTGACAATACTTAGTGTCATGAATAGAGCTGATAAAGTTACTGACATATAATTAACAATTAACATTGCAATGGCCTTTGTAGGTCCATTAAATTATGTTTCTTAGCAACCCTACCGATTATGTCCGTCTTAACAATGTAGAGCAAGCATTCTATTAGACTAACATGTAGTTCAGAAGCCCTTCATATAGTGTTGTCTGTAAAGTGGTCCTACTTTACATCTATCTGTGAACAGCTTGTGATTTTCCACTAGCTATTCAAACTTCTTATATGATAGATTTAGGAGAGTGTTGCTGGCACACTGTTCTGTAATTGGCACAATACATTTTAATGCGCCTAGGATGTGCCAAAGTTTGATGCAAAACTGCCATACAAAGTTTGGTGCATTACACTCTATGTACCATACAAAGTTTGGTACATTACACACTATGCGAAAAAATGTTTGGTGCATACAACTTTAATTCATACTGTCGTATTATACACTCCTCTATATCGATTTAGAACTGGCGTGTTGGCACCAAGTAAAAAAAATGGTGCATGCGAATTCATTGATGTCGCCCAATGTCTTGGTCAATAAAATCAAACCTTAAGCGGTTGAAGTTTGACAAAAAGTTGAATAGACATTTATTATTTAGTTCAGACCTGGGCAAAGTACGGCCCCCGGGCCGCATCCGGCCCTCCAGCTCGTCGGATGCGGCCCGCGGCGTACGATGCCCAGGTCTGCTAATAGTAGCGCTGACAGCCCGCC
This sequence comes from Phyllomedusa bahiana, assembly GCA_025379985.1. Lineage (NCBI taxonomy): Eukaryota > Metazoa > Chordata > Amphibia > Anura > Hylidae > Phyllomedusa > Phyllomedusa bahiana. The sequence continues at coordinate 9,854 of JAODAL010024880.1, read as the reverse complement.
GCGGCCGGGTATTGCTGAGAGGCCGCCGCGGGCCGTCAGCGCTACTATTGCTGGTGAATTAGGCAGCGACGCGATGAACTCCGCTCACCGCGCCGCTGCCTCTCCTCGGCGCACACAGTAATAACTCTGTGCGGGCCCAGGAGCTGACGGAGGAGCGTCCCGGCGCCGGCGGCATGACGTCATCACGCCCACCAGCCCGGGAAGCTCCTCGGATGGAAGATGAGTGCGCTCGGCCAGGAAGCAGGTAAGCCAGGGTGAGTATCAGTGTTTATTGTTTTTAATTTTGGCCATAAAACTATATACCTGCCTGTGGGAAGCCCTATCTCTATACCTGCCTGGGGACACACCTGACTATATACCTGCCTGTGGGAAGCCCTATCTCTATACCTGCCTGGGGACACACCTGACTATATACCTGCCTGGGGACACACCTGACTATATACCTGCCTGGGGACACACCTGACTATATACCTGCCTGGGGACACACCTGACTATATACCTGCCTGGGGACACACCTAACTATATACCTGCCTGGGGACACCTAACTATATACCTGCCTGCGGAGACACCTGACTATATACCTGCCTGGGGGGACACCTGACTATATACCTGCCTGGGGACACACCTGACTATATACCTGCCTGGGGGCACACCTGACTATATACCTGCCTGGGGGCACACCTGACTATATACCTGCCTGGGGGCACACCTGACTATATACCTGCCTGGGGGCACACCTGGCTATATACCTGCCTGGGGACACACCTAGCTATATACCTGCCTGGGGACACACCTAACTATATACCTCCCTGGGGACACACCTAGCTATATACCTGCCTGGGGACACACCTAGCTATATATCTGCCTGGGGACACACCTAGCTATATATCTGCCTGGGGACACACCTAGCTATATATCTGCCTGGGGACACACCTAGCTATATATCTGCCTGGGGACACACCTGGCTATATATCTGCCTGGGGACACACCTGACTATATATCTGCCTGAGGACACACCTGACTATATATCTGCCTGGGGACACACCTGACTATATATCTGCCTGGGGACACACCTAACTATCTCTATACCTGCCTGGGGACACACCTAACTATATATCTGCCTGGGGACACACCTAACTATATACCTGCCTGGGGACACACCTAACTATATACCTGCCTGGGGACACACCTAACTATATATATCTGCCTGGGGACACACCTAACTATCTATATATCTGCCTGGGGACACACCTAACTATCTCTATACCTGCCTGGGGGCATACCTAACTATATACCTGCCTGGGGACACACCTAACTATATATATCTGCCTGGGGACACACCTAACTATCTATATATCTGCCTGGGGACACACAACTATCTATATATCTGCCTGGGGACACACCTAACTATCTCTATACCTGCCTAGGGACACACCTGACTATTTACCTGCCTGGGGACACACCTGACTATTTACCTGCCTGGGGACACACCTGACTATTTACCTGCCTGGGGACACACCTGACTATCTACATGCCTGGGGACACACAAGACTATATAGATGCCAGGGGACACACCTGACTAGATAGCTGCCTGGGGACACACCTGACTATATACCTGCCTGGGGACACACCTAGCTACATACCTACCCGGGGACACACCTAACTATATATCTGCCTGGGGACACACCTGACTATATATCTGCCTGGGGACACACCTGACTATATATCTGCCTGGGGACACACCTGACTATATACAGTCATATGAAAAAGTTTGGGCACCCCTATTAATCTAAATCATTTTTAGTTCTAAATATTTGGGTGTTTGCAACAGCCATTTCAATTTGATATATCTAATAACTAATATTGCACATTTTGTGTTAGTAAAATAAACCTCATTTCAATCCGGAAATATTACTGTGTCCATCAGTTATTAGATATATCAAATTGAAATGGCTGTTGCAAACACCCAAATATTTAGAACTAAAAATGATTTAGATTAATAGGGGTGCCCAAACTTTTTCATATGACTGTATCTGCCTGGGGACACACCTGACATATATAAAAATATATAAATATATATATATATATATATATATATTATATATATAATATATATATATATATATATATATATTGCCCTGGGGACACACCTAACTATCTCTATACCTGCCTGGGGACACACCTGACTATATACCTGCCTGTGGGAAGCCCTATCTCTATACCTGCCTGGGGACACACCTGACTATATATCTGCCTGGGGACACACCTAACTATATACCTGCCTGGGGACACACCTGACTATATAGCTGCCTGGGGACACACCTGACTATATAGCTGCCTGGGGACACACCTGACTATATGGCTGCCTGGGGACACACCTGACTATATAGCTGCCTGGGGACACACCTGACTATATAGTTGCCTGGGGACACACCTGACTATATAGTTGCCTGGGGACACACCTGACTATCTATCTGCCTGGGCACACACCTGACTAGCTTGCTGCCTGTGTACACACCGGTCTATATACCTGCCTGGGGACACACCTGACTATATACCTGCCTGGGGACACACCTAACTATCTATCTGCCTGGGGACACACCTAACTATCTATATACCTGCCTGGGGACACACCTAACTATCTATATACCTGCCTGGGGACACACCTAACTATCTATATATCTGCCTGGGGACACACCTAACTATATATCTTTCCTGGGACACACCTAAAATATATATCTGCCTGGGGACACACCTAACTATATATCTGCCTGGGGACACACCTAACTATATATCTGCCTGGGGACACACCTAACTATATATCTGCCTGGGGACACACCTAACTATATATCTGCCTGGGGACACACCTAACTATATATCTGCCTGAGGACACACCTAACTATATATCTGCCTGAGGACACACCTAACTATCTCTATACCTGCCTGTGAGGAGCCCTAATTATCTATATACCTGCCTGTGGGAAGCCCTAACTATATACCTGCCTGTATGGAGGCCTAACTAGCTATATACCTGCCTGTGGGAAGCTTTAACTATATACCTGCCTGTATGGAGCCCTAACTAACTAGATTCCTGCCTGAGGGGAGCTGTACCTATCTATATACCTGCCTCAGGGGAGCTATACCCATCTATATACCTGCCTGAGGGGAGCTATACCCATCTATATACCTGCCTGAGGGGAGCTATACCTATCTATTTACCTGCCTGCGGGTAGCTATATCTATATACCTGACTAAGGGGAGCTGTATATACCTGCCAGACTGAGGGGACATACATCTACATACCTACCTTACTGAGGAGAGCTGTATATACCTGCCTTACTGTGTACCATCAGTATATATGCAGGTATATAGATACACCCCCCAGTAAGTTTCCACAAAGAATGCCCCAAAAACGATTTTTTCCCCGTTCATCCTATGTTTTTATTAGTCCGGCCCCCCAAAACCATCGCACTTTCCCATGCGGCCCCATGTGAAAATTAAGTGCCCACCACTGATTTAGTTAAATGTATAAGTTGTACAGTGGTACCTTTACTTAAGAGTGTTTTTAGATAAGAGCAGTCGCTTGGTCCATTTTTTGTGTTAAGAGTGAATATTTGAGTTAAGAGTGAAGGAGAGCAGACGTGCATTGCAGCAGCCCCTGCTCAAAAGCTCCTCATCTATAGCCCTTTGTGAATTTTAAACAAGTAATCTGCTCTGCAAAACATCTGCCATTATAATAGAGTCAAGTTTAAATTTAACGATCTCTTCCACCTCCATCTCCGGCAACATCTTCATCTGACTTTTAAGGTGAATACACTTAATTAAAACAGTTTATTTAACTGCATTATCTTTTGTTATACTGTATACAGTATATTTATACAGTGTACATGCTTGTTAATAAACATAAAAAAAAATTTTTGGTGGATTTTTGTGTGCGTGGAACAGATTAAAGATGTTTCAATTCATTTCTATTGGAAAATTTGCTTTGACATAAGAGTCATTTGAGTTAAGAGCAAGGTCCCAAAATGAATTAAACTCATATCTTAAGGTACCATTGTATATTGCAAACTCTTTTTTCCACCTAGTGGTGACAGCAGGTAGCAAGAATTATATTATTTTACTGCTTACTGTGGGGAGGTTAGCATTTTAAGAAAATAATAATAGAAACAAAACTTTAACAATTATAATGATTTAAATTCTAAAAAATTTATTTTGTAACATTATTATTTGCAACAAAAAGAGATCTTTTAGAGTGTAGTATTTGTCAATCAGCTGTCTCAAAGGCCAGCAGAATATTGGCGTGAGTTAAAAGAGGCATGGACTCGTGTGACAGGGATGTAATATCGCTATTTAAAGCATTGGTGAAGCCTCATTTGGAATATGCTGTTCAGTTCTGGGCTCCACTTTACAGAAAGAATGTAATGGAGCTAGAGAAAGTACAAAGACGAGCAACCAAACTAATAAGGGAAATGGAGCATCTTAGTTATGAGGATAGGTTAAACGAATTAAACTTTTTTAGTCTTGAGAAAAGATCGTATTGGGGAGACATAATTACTTTAAATAAGTATATAAATGACGCCTACAAAAATTATGGTGAAATGCTATTTCATTTAAAACCCCCTCAAAAGACAAAGGGGCCTCTCTCCCATCTTGTGAAAAAAAGATTCAATATCCAAAGGAAAAAAGTCTTCTTTACCATGAGAACTGTAAATCTGTAGAATAGCTGTCCCAGGAGCTGGTCACAGCAGGAACAGTTGAAGGTTTTAAGAAAGGCTTAGATAACTACGTTCAACTAAATAATAATACTTATACAGCTGTATATTTCACAGCTGCTGTTCACACAGTTGCTTGTGACCTACTCACCATTTGCCATGTGGCTTTTCCTGTTTTTTTTTTTGGCCATGCTGTATGCACCATGCAGCCACTTCTGATCCTCCTGGCTACTAGAGGAGGCGTGGTCCCATCCTGCTTTTATTTATTCCTGTGTAGGTTGAGCTGGGTGTGGCTTCTCTAGTCAATCACCTTATACCTGGGGCTTTATTAAGCAGTTTTTCCCACACCACCTGATCCTTCGGCTTAGCATGATGTGTTTTGCCATGTGCTTTGTCATCTAATTATGTCCTTTGTCATGTTGAGTCTGTCTGCCTTGTTTGTTTCTAGCTTCATGTTTATGACTATGTTTCCTGTTTTTTCTTAGCCTTAGTTTTTAGCCTTTGTTCCTATCCACAGTTCTTGCCATAGTTCCTGTTGTATCCTGTCTTTTCTTTGTTCATGTGTGCCTTGTTTGCTTCTGTTTAGCCTAGCTCCTTGCCTTGTGTTTTGCTTGCTAATGTTGGTCTATGTCTTTTCCTGTATTCATATGTCTAGCTTCGTATTTCTAAGGTATGTCTGATATACCTGTTTCTTGTACTTAGGCCTCTATCAGGCCTTCCTGTTATTTCTCTGTTAGGCCTTTCTGTCTATTATGTTCTATGTCTTGTTATAGTTTTTTCCCCATGTCACAGTACCTGGAATGCCTCCTAGCCTCTTGCTTTGCCATTTGTCTCCTGTTTGTGTGGTGACTATGGGCGCTTTTGATATGTCCAGGTCAGCAGCCACTGCTGGGGACTACTATGAGGTCGCACCTGTCAGCCATCAGAGGAAAGCCATCCTTAACCCCTTAAGGACCAGGCGTTTTTTTTTTTGGTGACACGTTCGTTTTTCCCTCCTCGCCTTCTGAAAGCCATAACTTTTTTTATTTTTCCACCTACATAGACACATGAGGGCTTTTATTTTGCGGGATAAGATGTACTTTCTAATGGTGTTATTCACTATACTATAGAATATACTGGGAAACTGCAAAAAAATTCCAAGTGGGACAAATTGTGATTTTTTTTTTTTTTTTTTTTTTTTTAATTTTCACCATGTTTGCGGGAGTTTTGCTTTTACGGCGTTCAATATTCGGTAAATATAATGCGTTATCTGTATTCTACAGGTTGTTATGCATCCGGCAATACCAAACATGTAGGGTCTCCGTTATGTTTTGGTACCGTAAAAAAATTCCAAACATTTTCTATTTTGAAATTTGCGCCACGGCGCCATTTTGTGCGACCAATAACTTTTTTGTACTAACACCTACAGACGTCAGTACGGGGGCATTTTTTTGCGGGCAGAAATGTACTTTTTATCGCTAGCAGTTTGGAATGCATGCGACTTTTTTGATCATTTTTATTCCATTTTTTGAGTGACGTAAAATGACCAAAAAACGCAATTTTGGTGTTTGGAATTTTTTTTCTTCTACGGTGTTCAGTGTACGGGATAAATGGTGTTATATTTTTATAGATCGGACTTTTTCGGACGCGGTGCTACCAAATATGTGTAACTTTTTTATTATTTTAATGATTTTATTTGTAAAATGGGGAAAGGGGGGTGATTTGAACTTTTAATACTTTTTTTTTGTACTTTAAAACTTTATTTTTTATTTTTTTTTACTGTAACATTGAGGCCACCTATGGTACTTGACCACTAGGTGGCGAGATTGTTAATACAACCTAATGCATTGCATAGGCAATGCATTAGGGTGTACAAAGATGGCGGTTTCCCCACTTCCTGTCTGCGGACGGAAGTGGGGAAAACCGGCCAGAGAAAGTGATGGGAGCCTACACAGGGCTCCCCACCACCATTCCCGGTCATCGGATCGGCGCAGCATAGCTGCGCTGATGCCGATAACCGCAACGATCAGTGCGCTGCACTGATCGCCGTTAATTCAGACGCCGTGGCCATCTTTGCCGCGGTGTCTGATGGGTTAAACAGCGCCAGCGGGCGGAGCCACCCGCCGGCACTGTTACTACCGGATTTTAGCGGGGATCCCCCTCCGAAGCCCCTTAGCAGCCCTGGGACGTACTCATATGCCCAAGGTCGTTAAGGGGTTAACATCAAAGGCTCTGTGAAGAACCTGATGCCCGCTTATTCACTTCCCCTCGAAATAAGCCTGGTAGTGGCACAATGGGTCCACTACCCACTGTGAAAACATGACAGTATAAAACATCTAGCTCCAGTCTGATGGAAATTTTGAGATCAGAAATAAAATATTCCTTTAAGGCAGATTCTTGCCTTCCCAATACCCTTTCCTGCATCCATATTTTTCAACACCCTTGGTTAAACTTAATAGACGTTTGTCTTTTTTCAACTGTATGTAACTATGACTGTGCTATACTTCTCTTTCAATATAAATAGGAGAGACTGGAAAAAAAATGCCACGCAATTGTTCAATTTGAATTTTTCTATTATAGACAGCAGTTAGGGCTACTAACATACTTTTATTTATTTTTGGTGGGGGGGGGTAACTTTTACACTAAGGGCTGATGATTAGAGATGGGCGAATAGATTCTAACGAAGTGGAATTCGTTTAGAATTTCAGGAAAACTTCGGTTCTGAACGAAGTCGAAGTTTGGGGTACTTGTCGGGTGAACGAAGTGTGCTTTTGATTGATAAATGGCTGCGAGCACATGGCGCTACATGGGCAAAGCACTCTGGGAGGAAGAAGGGCATAGCCTGCATGACATGTGCAGAGATGAAGCCAATCGGAGACCGCGGGATTCTGTGACGTCACCGCACAAATATAAGTCCGGGCGCGACGCCGGGACTCACACTCCTCTCACTGAAATGTCAGGGAAGGTGCTGCCACGGCTGATTGTGATAGCTCTCACCGAAGAACTGTTTTTTAAATACAGCGATTTTTGTGGGGTGTCTCAGCTTGTCTCAGAGACTGCTTCTCTTAATGTTCTTTTTTCCCTAATTTTTTGGGGTATTGGATCTGAAATCCAGTGTGCGTCCCCCTGCGCTGCATATAAAATTTCAATATCCAAGTGGGATCTAAGCCAGTTCCTGTTGTATTCATTTAAAGAAACAGTGTTTTTACAATACAAACACCACTTCATTTTTGGCTGCTCAATTCTATTGCGCAATTTACATCCAGGGGTTAATTAAGCGTTGTTTTGCTGGTGTGCTGACCCCCAAGAAACCGTCATTTTTAACGCCAAAATACATACATTTTTTCTGTAGCATAATTCACAAGCGAAGGTTAATTACAATTTTATCTCTTGTTGTGTGGCGTAGAAAACACGCAATTGTAACACGCTACAAAACTACTAGTTTGTGGTGGCCCAATTGTTTTGCGCAATTTACATCCAGGGATTTAAATTAAGCGTTGTTTTGCTGGTGTGCTGACCCAAGAAACCGTCATTTTCAACGCCAAATACATAGGTTTTTCCTGTAGCATAATTGACACGCGAAGGTTACTTACAATTTTATCTCTTGTTGTGTAGCGTAAAAAACGCCATTGTAACGCTACAAAGATACTAGTTTGTGGTTGCTCAATTCTTTTGCGCAATTTACATCCAGGGGTTTAAATTAAGCTTTGTTCTGCAGTTGTACTCAGTAAAGAAACTTTGTTTTTTCACCGCCACAGAAGAAATTCTGTAGCATAAATCATATCCCAAAGGGTTTAAATTTAAACCTGTTTGTGCTTTTATAAATTTAGTAAAATACACAGAGTTTTTAAACGCACATACAAGTCAATTCTTCCTGCCCATTTGTGGAGCGCAATTTATATCCAAGGGGTTACCCAAGCTTCTTAGTGGGTTCATTTGCCGTCAAATACCCGGGTGTGTATTTATCATATACAGATATCTTTATCAAAAGTGTCTGTACATTTTAGAAAAAAACAGTATGTTAGACAGAAGTGGCAGGCTCTCTTCACCTGCGAGTGGCAAGGCAACAAACATTACTGTAGCAGGTCGCAGCACAGCAAGGGGACGTCGCAGCAAGGGGTTTACTCGGTGAGGCCACAACTGAGCTGTCATCTAGCCGGACCGTGTACTGACTAGCAACCCAAGGTTCTTGATTGTTTTACTAGGTCATCCACTTCCTCCCCCATGACATCTGACAACCCCAGCCAAGAGTCGTGGAACGTCAGAAAACAAACCCCTTAGTTGGCATGGCCCGGGAGCGGTTCAGCGGCCCTCAACCTTTCCCCCAACCCACCTCTGTCCCCTCCGGTTCCCCTCAGCCAGAGATCTACTATGTGGTCTGGGCTCCACGCCACTATATAGCGAGGATGAACAATTTGAGGAGGGCATCAGCACTACTTGGCAGCAAAGAAATGGGGCCAATATCCCCGCTTCTTGCAGTAGGCGGCAAATATTTGATGTGAAGTGGCATGGGAGGCCATGTTGTGAGGGGTCAGCCTCTGCATACCAAGACCGGTGATGAGGATAGCAGTGAAGATGAAACACAAATAGATGAAGATTTAGCCACCGCACTTGAAACCGGTGAGGAAAGGCTTTCCCTCATCGCAGAGAAGAGGGCATCAGCTTGCGCTCAGGCAGCGGCGCAGCCAGCAAGTGGGTCGTGTGGCCGTGAGTTCAGCAGGATAGCAGCAGTGTGAGGTCGGGAGCCAAGCGGCCACGGGGTAAAAAAAAACGCTTCGCAGGTCCAAGAAAGTAGCGGCACAGTGGCTCAGCGAGGCAGCGGCGGCAGTAGTCACTCAGTGCGGAGCGTTGCCGGTAAAATCCGATACTCCGGTGGTGTGGCAGTTTCTTTGCTAAGACACGGAGGAGCCCAATATGTGGGATATGTAGAATTTGTAAGCAGAAAGAAAGCTGGTCAGGGAGCTAACGTTGGCACCCGGCCCTGCGTCAACACATGCAGCGTCACCATCCGGTGGCCTGGGAGAAACGTTTGGGTCAGATGTGGTGGTCCATCCAGCCGCCGCAGCAACAGCGCAGCAGCAGCGCCAAGTGGCACGATGCCTTGCAAGCCTCAAGGTCCCACCCCTGCCAGAAGGGGCGTTTTCTCTTTGACATCATCTCCCG